>JAUKPP010218687.1:0-13848 GCA_032273245.1 Phyllaplysia taylori | reverse complement strand
TAATCTCGTGGTTTGGGAATTAGGACTCCAGCACAAGTATAGAGCGGGCCAGAAATGTGGAACTTAAAGTAAGTTATTAAAAGTATGGGTGTCTGTATGGGGGAGAGAGGAGGGGTGATTTGTATCCTTTGTGTTTTATAATAAAAAAAAATTTAATAGTTGTTGGGAGGACCTTGAGGGTTAGAGGGATCTCATATAGAGAGGCAATTTTGCTTGGTAAATCACCAAAATATGAAGGGTTAATGTGCCATTGGAAACTTTATAGATCTACCCGTTTCTTGTATTGTATTCGCTTGGACGAAAAACTTATGTGTTGGAAGATTTTAATACAACAGTAAGATTAAAGAAAGTTAACCCTTTTGTTATGCTATTATCGCTAGGAGCTGGAAGTTTCGGGGAACATTGAAATTAGGAACTACTAGGTAAGCCCCAAAATGTTAAGGGGTTAAGTTGCCTTGAGATGTGAGAAAGTTAACCCTTTTCTCTGTGCTGTTGTCGTCAGGAGCCCGCACCTGCCGCGCCCGCTGAGGAGGACGACTCTGCTTCTCGTCAAGCTCAGGAGGAAGAGGACGAACGGAGACGACAAGAGGAGGCTGAGCGAGAGGAACAGAGACAGAGAGAGGACGAGGAGAGGAGGAAAAGACAAGAGGAAGAAAGGAAACAACAGGAAGAGGAAAGAAAGCGCAAAGTACGTACAGAAAAGTGTTGTTGTTTTTTTGTTTGTCTTAAGAATAAAGGGTTAGGCTCTTTGCCTGTCATGCGGAGGACCCGAGTTCGATCCTGTGCGCGGACGATCTGGATTTTTCTCCCATTCGTCCCGGGTTGGCACTGATAGGCACGGTCGAAGTAGCCCGTTTCTTAAATGACCTAACAGTGTTGAAAGGGACGTAAAACTGGTAACCAAACCAAAACAGCAGTGATCTGCTATATTTTTACTTCTTGTTTAATGTTTCTTTAGTCCTAATCTGCTTCCAAAACCTGAAAGCCCATCATAGTGTTTATAGCAACCTGAAACTTCAACGAAAAAAATAATTAGTTTATACATGTTGTTGCAATCGTCTGGGCATTTGCAGATATTATCATCCCAGACATTTCGTGTAAGTTAATTAGCCTGTTTTGCAAGTTTCGTTTTTCTCAGCTCATCGTGTTTTTCACAACAAATAACTTAATGCGGTCAACTGATCGGTGTTAAGATATTAGAATAAGCCAATCTCGACTAGCACAAAAAGCGTCGAAAGAAAACCATCTGCTTTCCATCGGAGAGATTATGATATGCTTAAAAGAATAGAAAGGATGAAAAAAGATGACACGTTATCTCAAAATGAACTATTTTTATCTGTGCGTATCACCTACGTATCTACATGTACAAGTATGGATACATGTCTGTTTGTGAGTGTGTTTGTGTATGCGAAAAAGGGGAGGATTAGAGAGAGAGAGAGAAAGAGAGAGAGAGAGAGAGAGAGAGAGAGAGAGAGAGAGAGAGTCATGGGCAGATTGACAAGACAGGACTTTTGCAGTTGACTCAGGTAAGTCCAGTCTACAGAATGCATGCTAAAGCAAATTGGATCTGCAACTGTATTGCATCCCCTACTTACCCCTCTCGCTTCCCTGCCACCTGCCTTTATCTATATTATACAACGTTAAATGTCAAATTACTTGTACCACAGAATCGCTTTGCATGTATTTTTGTGCGTGATCCCATCCTTTTTTCATTAGCTTTTGTGATTAACAATAAACTATAATATTCTTAATTGACTTTACTTTCGACACCTTGTTTTCATAGGCTATGCCAAGTTCTTGCGTTCTATTTGCATTCACATCCCAGGATGACTCATTGTAAAAGTAATCTCATTCCCACTAAATATATTTGTCTGAAAACAAGACAGATAATCTGCAATACGTAACCATATCATGATATCTGCGTGATTGCTACGTTCTCTATGCATGTGCATGCTTACATTTCTTTTCTGTATCCTCCACCCATCTGCCCCCCCCCCCCTCTACCCCCCCCCCGTCCTTAATCAAACTATCTTACCCCCCATCCCCCCCCCCCCCACTGTCATCACTGCATGCTGCCAACCTCGAACTACCCCTTCCCACCCCGTGCTATAAATCCCAACCAATCCCTGACCACCACCCCTCCTCTCCTCCCACTCCTCCTCCTGTACATGCATCACCCCACCCACACCCCTCTCCCAAACTTTCGCCCCGCCCACTTAATGACAGTCTGGTACTGTGACCACGCCCAGACGAGAGCGACAAAGCCGGGCCAAGCAAAGGACGCCACGTACTCCACTGAGAACCCCGCGCGGTGGCCAGGACCAGAACAAGTCTGCCAACTCTACGCCGACCGTCCTCTCAGCGAGGTCAATACCTGAAGAAGACGCCGGCACGCCAAAGGGGCAATACAGCAAGCCGACGTCACAGCATGACGTCACTAGTAGCAACGGACCCCCTAGGAATGCTCATACTCAAAATTACTCAAACAACAACAACAACAACAATAACAACAACAACAACAACCCGGAAAGAATGGTGGATGAGACGGCTAATGTCAAACCAAGCGCTCTGAGAACTGTTGCAGAAGATAAGATTTCGGCTCGTGGTTTAGCACGGGGTATTGTGAACGACATTGAGGCATGTACAAGAGTAGCCAACCCACAAACGCAAGATAAAGGCCCCTCGGTTAATAAAGCCACGCCCAGCGCTACAGCACAAACGGGGATGGGAGAGGAGGGGCGAAAGCGCAAGCAGACAAGCCCAAGACGTGAAATAAACGTTGGCTGTAGCGCACCGACTGACGTCAGAGCAAGAGTTCAGGCATTTGAGAGCGGGAAAAGGAGACTGGAGGATTTGAGGTGGGAAAACGAGGAGGAAGCCGAGGTTGTCATTGATACATTACAAGGGAGGACGTCTGTTCTGAGTCAAAGCTGCGCAGGTACGGTTGGTGATGGGGGAAGTAGAATGGTACTCAGACATCCTGGAGGTCCTGGTGAAAGGCGGGTTTCTGCTCCAGGAGGGCGGTCCCCGCGTGCTTCCTTCCGCTCGATGAAATCCTCGTCTGACACAGACTGGGACGATCGCCTCACGGATATCGTTGACTCTAATCGGCAGAAACTTCTGCATGACGATACCATGGATCGATTTACAGATTTCGAGCTAGGTTCATCATACGACGATATTTTCCACACTGAAGGAGGAGGAGGAAGTGTGTCCAGTGGTGTCGGTTTATACAGTCACCAGGGTCTTTTGAGCTCAGGAGAATTCGTGCCAGTTTTTACAGCAGCTGAACCACCTGTCCACAAATCCACAATCCAGGTGGTTTCAGTTAATCCGGATAACCGACAAAGCGCGGTGTCCCCTTCTCGACCAAAATCGATTTTGAAAACGCGATCGAAAGATGGTGGATCGCGCGACAACTCTTCCAACAGGCAAAAGAGTAGATCAAAACAAAGGGACAGAGATCTAAAGCGATCTACTTCGAGGTCACGGAAGACGTCACTGACCCCAAAACCGCCACCCACTGATACGTCCAGCTTTGACGAGGAACATTTTATTCCCTTCTCCACTGACAGAGAGGACGTTCTATATCGGGCTGAGAAAAAACATGACGGTTCCTCGAGTAATGTTGGGAGTGCAAAATCCGAACCATCATCTCAAAATGTCCCAAAGACGGAGAGCATGTCTGAAAACGACTCATTATTTAGCGGAGATGACGTGTCCACAAGAAACTCAATCAGCATCACGACCTCTGTTGAAAATCTCAGCGACGTTTCCACTGACATGAAAAGCAATGATGTCACTATGGTTGAGAGAAGCTTCTGTGACAGCACTGAAAACCTCAACTCCACTCTCTCCAACTCTGATGGGTTACACTCAACACTTTCCAACTCTGATGGCTTACACTCAACACTTTCCAGCTCTGATGGTTTTCAAATTCTGTCGCAATCAGCGGGTTCAACTTTGACCCCGAGAGGGAGATCCTATCTGGGAATATTGAAAGACGACGACCAATGTGATTCTGACAACAGCATTGAACCAAATCCTACCTCTGGCTTTAAGGGGGTCAAATCCGATATGCCATTCAGTGCTAAGAAAAAGAAGATCAATCATAGGAAGTCTGGGCAGAAAATTTCCCAAATGACTTCCATCTGGTCCAAAATGCCCATCTCGAACATTCCATCCCCTAAAAGTCCCAGTGGACCACCTAGAAACATCACTGCCATTAGCAAAGAGAAGAGAAAGTCGCTTCCTACCGAAACTATCCCAAGTGGCGTGTATGGCGTCTCAAAGAAAAGACATCAGTCAATTGATTCCAGAATGTTTGAGCTCCAGTCACAGCTTGGTGAAGAAAATGTAGTCCCCGCGAATTCCCTCCAGTCTCATGCTATTCCAAGAGAGAAACCTAGTGATAATATTCCTGAGCCTCCAATGGATACAGAGGATGAGAAGTTTTGTCCCTCGAGCGATGTGAGTCAACCTTCCATTACTATAGAAGATTGCTCCACTGAAGATGTTGAGGAAAATGATGTCGATGATATTGAAGACGAAAGCGCTCACCCTGAAGAGGCAGTCTTAAGAAGATCGGATGGGATGAAAGAGAGACTAGACGAATTGTTCGGTAAACTCAATTCCACACTCAAGCACAAAGGAAGAAATGAAGATTGCTCCGAACAAGCTGATGAGCAAAACCCAGCCCGAGCAACTTTCCTCACCCCTTTCGACTCCTCTGTAGATGCGATACAGCGTACTCAGAGTCAACCGATTCTCTCATCCCGAGACGAAATATCGGTGTACGATCCAAGCATGAGTATTTACGAATACACGGAGGAAAGTAACCACCATAGCATTGTAGATCCCGCACAGGGTGATTCTGGGGATTACTGCTCGCTGGAAGTGGTGGAGGATGAGGATGAAGACATGGAAGAGATGGTCATGAAGCATCTGGAGGCGTCCAAAGAAGAGGGTGGAGGTCGGTCAGGGGAACGATCAAGTGGGGAAGTAAGTCTCGCTGGCAGCAGTGGATCGAATCTCTCAACTCGACTCAATGTTGACAGCGATTCCGACATCGATCCTGACGAGCTGGATTACGCAGCTGTTGCTAGTGATCAAGAGATTGAGTCTCCGTCAGGTCTTGGCGATTCCTCTGGGCTACCGGAAGCTGCAGATGGCGCCACCGCCGCCAATCCTGTTGACGGGGCAGATCCTAGAAAGTTCAGCATGTTCAGCGTTTCTTCCAACGTGTCTGTCATGTCGAATCAAGGCAGTGTTTCCGTCTGCCACGACGGCCATCTGGGCCACGCCCCATCTGACCACCAGGAGATGGCAGAACGCCTGGTGCATACTAACGAGTGGCTGGAGGAGGATCTGGCCATGCAAGCAGGCCAAGGTCAAGGGAGTTCTGGCCGTCGTTCTACGTCATCAGCTGCCACCATCGACAGCGACGAGAATGCTAGTGATGCAGATGAAGATTTTGAGATGAAAGGTTTGGGATATCCCGTAGACGGAGAGGGAATAGAGTGCGAGACTGGAAAAGACTTTATGGACTCGTCTGAGACACACACAGACCAGCAAGGGTTGCAACTTGCTTTACCCCCTGAGGACGATTTAGATTTGAAACTGCCTTTGAATTTGCTACGTGATTCTTCCGATGAGGATGGCGAGGGTTATGGCAATTCGCACAGGTGTCAAAACGTCTTAGGTGCCAGTGGAGAGTTTGCGAGCGACAGATGCATCGATGGATCTAGTCACCACAACTACATTTATTCATCTGATGAATTTGATGACGATTTAGACGAGAGTGTGGAAGAAGAACGTGGGATGTACGATGAAGTATCCGGGGAATACTATTCCAGCGGGGACGCTGGGGAATACATTGTGGAAGCGGTGGACGATATGGGGGAGGATATTCTGCAATATCTCTCGGACGAAATGGAAGAGGAAGGACCAGTGGAGGAGTGGGATGAGGAAGAGGACGGAGAAGACAGCAACGACGTCGATCAACCTGTCAGTTTTCGCTCGGGAGAAGGCTACATAATGCAGAAACAGGGTGATCAAGCAATCGTGCAAACACCAAGAGACGCTGTATCGAATGTTCACTCCAGTCAGGAAGCCATTGTGTTTTACACACCTAATAGTGCTAGCCTTGTGGATGAACAGAATCTGAACGCAGATTCTTTAGAGGGTGATGCCACTGAAAACAATGTTTTTAGTACTAACAAAGATGAGGATGACGAGGAATCTACCTGTGGTGTGACAGAATCTGCGAGAATTAGAGAAAGCTTCAAGGAGCACCACGGGCACATTGACGACAAGGATATCGTCCACTGTGACAGTATACCAGACGGGGATAACTTGCCCGACACAGACGAGTTTTTCATCAGTTTCGAGTACGACGAATGCCACAGTCGCAGCCTCAGTTATCGGGAATACCCAGACGATGACGACTCTGAGAACGAAGAGGATGACGAACTGGTCTTCCAAGAAAGATGTCTGCAGGCATTTGACCTTCAGCCTTCTGACCTACAAGCACGTAACTTTATAGAGTGTGGTCATCAGCACGATGACCGCCAGCAGCGTCCGTCCCTGGCTGAGGCTGGTCCTAGGTTAAGGCATGAGGAATTAGACAGCCACGATCTGGTGGAGAGGCTTTACCAAGTCGAAGATGTTCAGGCGAGACGGGATCAGTTCGCGGGGCAACATGACGAGGTGGTGACGAGTTTTGGATGTAATGTGGGCGACATGAGCGCCAATGGTGAAGACGAATCTAAACCTTCCAGTTTTGATTATGGCTCTAGCGTCACTGACAGTGCTCGAGAAGTGGATCTCAGTGGGGTTGATTTCGAACTGAAACAGAATCTGCTCAGCGAAATCCGCTCGTACTCCAAATCGAAACAGTTAAAGCAGAAGTTAGTCAACGAACTGAAGCATTTTGATACCAGCCGCTTGAAACACACAGAGGTTGAGAGTAAAGAAGAGGACGCGAGCGCTATGAGTGACGCAGCTGAAGAGAAAAACGTCTTCTTGAATCAAGTCACTCTGCATCCACCTCAAGCTATCGAGAGCCATGACATCAAGCAAGGTGTTCAGTCGTCTGCCCATGTGGAATCAGTCCTTACGAGTGTTACATTGACTCATGTCCAAGACCTGGGACCGAGGCGGGAGAAGCCATCTTTGTCCGTTATCCACAGTGGTAGAGAGGAGAAGCCAGCCTCTATGAGTGTATGTAGGGAGGTTCAAACCCCAGATGACGACGGGAATCAGAGAAGAGCTTCTGTGGATGAGTCTGGGAATAAACTGACAGTAACACGAGAGAGAAGAAGAAGCATCCGTTCGTTTTGGCAGCAGTTGGAGGAAGAAGAAAAGAAGAAAAAAGAGGTGGAGGAAACTGTAAGAAAAAGACCCAATCGACGTAATGACCCACGGTGGAAAAGTGACGTGTCAGGCTTGAAGCAGTTCCAGGATTTGCTCAAGGCAGAGAGGGTGAAGGACAGCCAAGATGGTGGACGGAAGTTGTCAGTGGGCGATGGTACTGCACAACTTCCGCCAAGGCAAAATGTCACCTCTTTCCCTCCCAAACCTCAAGAAGATGGATTAAAGGAAGCAACCGCCAACAAGAGATTGTCGCTGCACGAAGTACCCGGTGTTTTGGGCAATTGTGTGCTTGATAGCTCACACGGTCCTTTCGAGAGCAGAGACATTCAGAGCAGCGAAAAGAATGAAACGAGATCTTTACTTGAAAGAGCACCGCATTCCGACGTCGGAAAGTTGACGCAGAATTTCAACAATCTGTCTAAAACTGATACTCAGAAAGTGAAGAAACAGCCTCCTGCTGTCGCACCAAAACCAGCGAAATCTATGATAAAACTGCAACAGCAGTTCGAACAGCAAGCGAATACCAGCCCAGACACACACAAACCAAGCGCATCTGAGCAGACGGCACCAAAAGCAATAGGGGATGTATCGGTGACAATGGCGTCTATCCGGGGCAGAGAAAATTTCCACACCCAGCTCAGCCAGACGATTAGCAAGTTTAACTCAGTGGATGCAGCGCCAACAGGACATAACAATGATAAGCAGTTGTCGTCTGTAAAGAAAAATATCAGTAGTCTGCATGGAAACCTTTCTCAAACTCACAGCCTCGACGAGACTACACATCATCACAAACTTATGGCTGAGCTTTCAAGCAGATCTGTACCTCAAGAGGCAACAACGTCTACTGAACAGGAGCAATCGGTACAATGGAAAGCTGGTAGAGAGGAAACTAAATTGAAACAGTCCCAAATAGTGTCTTCACACCAAAACAGCAAAGAGCAAACAGATTCAGCAACCACGGTGCAACTGAATTCTCCTAAAGTCTGCACTCAACAGAATCTTAGAAACGCTATAGAAATGTCTGCACTGAATGTTCTGGCTGAGAATCTCTCTGCTCGGAAGGCAGACGAGGAAGCCAAGTCCCGCTTTCAGGCAGAACTTACAGAACACAACTCCAGAACCCTTCCACGTCAAGAAACCGAAGGTACAAGCAAACTAAACGTTCACAGTACCGATACCCACTTAAAATCATGTTCGGATTCAGTGGACTCGGTGTCTCAGATGGGCAAATCAAGCGGAGAGGGAAATGCTACTCATAACTTGACCAATTCATTCAGTGAGCCTAACCCTGTGGTAATGGAAAAGACCACACTAAAACAGACAAGCGGCGCATGGAATGAAACAAGTGTGGATAAGAAAGTAAGCGCTGAGCCTGAGATGTCTGCAGGAAGTCAAGCTCAAGCCAAAGCAGCCCATTTTAATGAAGGTAACAAATCAAACGCACCTAGACCAAGATTTAACGCTAAAGCTTTAGCCAAAACTCACGACTACCTCCCAGCATTCGCCGTCCAGCTGGAGAGAACTGTCCACACACCGCCACTTCCAGCTCCCCCGTCCTCCAAAATAGACTCGCCTGCATCAAACGCCTTAACTGCCCGTAGTTCTAACTTGGGCTCGTCCAACTCAGAGTCAATGACAAGCCTCTCGTCAGTCGGCAACACAAGTACCACTTCTGGTGCTGATCCTCACTCAAAGGAAATGAAGACGTGGGTCACTGACTACCTCAAAGACATGATTTCTGACAAACACTTACGATCTATAGATGTCGATTCTTTCGGTAGTAGAGTCGAATCAGAGAGCACTTCTGCTAACACCTCATTCTCAGCCAACACGTCTTTCTACGGTCATTTGCCTCAGCATTTGCATGCAGGAGCTCATCCTGTCAAGGACAAAGGTGATGGTCTGAAAAGTGCTGAGATGGCCAAAAAAGTTTCTGTTTCTGATCGCATAAATAAAATGCAAGAGTTATTAAATCAATCCAAAGATACTCCAAAGGAGGTGGAGGATCCTCATCCGACACAATCACAGCAACAATTTGCATCTCTACTCCAGAACCGCTTGATTGACGTTATTGCACAAGAGGCAAGCGAAGAGAACGTGGAGAGACAGGATAAGAAGAAGAAGTCAAAGAAACCCGCACCCGATAGCTGGGCAGCGGAGAGACAACGTCTGTTCGGAAACAGCAATCAGAAAAACGTGTCAAAAGACAGCTGGGAGCCTGAGTCTACCTCAACCCCAGCTTTGTCTCGCGTGAACACTCAATCGTTCCTCAAAGTCGATCCACCCACACAAGGTGAGGTGACGCCTGCTTCTGTAAGAGAGAATAGGATAGCAGTGACTGAAGAACCAGACGGGCAAATGATGGCAGGCGATGTGGGGAATGCTGAGAGGGACGCGTCTAAGACCCTGGAAGACTTGTCTAAATCGCTTTCCCAAACGGACGTAATCAAGATGAACACTGTACGCCGTGCCGTCAGCCGAAAACAAAGACGGCACACGAGCGGGGGTACGATATTCGAAGTTATTGAAAGGTTCAACAGCACCGATTCCAGTGACTCATCCGGATCATTCAGCACACCCAAAGAAAAAACCCGTCCAAATTCCCCGTGGATTTCAAAAACCGGTTTATCACTACCTGCAAGTCCTTTGGTCTCTGGGGTGATAAACAAACTCCCCGAGGCAGACACGGCTTCTGAAGAGTCGGGCAAAGAATCGAACTCGAAATCAACAGGGTTTGCTTGGGCAGCACCATCCCCTTTCCATGATAATCGCACGTCCCCTTCTTCAGTCAACCCCACCCAGAGATCAGAGTTCATTTCAGGGACCTTTGATAAAAGTATTGTTGGCGAGCTGTTGCGAAAAATGGAGTCTACCGACGAGAGTGGGTCTGAATCGTTGAGCTCTTCTTCCACTTTCCAGCCAGGTTTCTCTAAAGGAAACGTAACCTCGGGACCCAAAGTGTCTGACGTGGTGAAACTGCTGACCTCAAGTAGTCGGTCTAGCTCAAACTCCTCTTTGTCTCATTCAATAGACAGAAGAATCGATGCTGCTGCGCACGGACCTAAAGTTTCAGAGTTGATCAACCGAGTTCAGACCCCCTCGCCCCGGCTTTCACATTCCCCTGGAAGCCGTCGCCAGTCAGACGTTACCCAAATGCCCGATTCTGACGTCACACACGCAACACAGAGCTCGTCTAGAGCTAGAAGGATGGACCCAGAGCGAAGACACACGACACAGGTGAACTTAGCGGAACTTCGAGACAAATACAACAGCATGGGTCATCGTAAAGATACGCCTCCTGCTCAAAGCAAAGCGATATCTGCAATTTACGCATGCTCTACCCATCTGGAAGAGATTGAAAACTCTCAGGAAGAAATCCACTTGGAAACCGCCTCGTCCTCTCCCTTCCCCAGCGCTCGCCGGAGCTCGTGTGCCACAATAAAAGACGAAGGTCCTCCCACCCCGCCTGTCGCTGTGTCAACCAACCGACTCGTGTTCACGCCAAGGAGTTCCACATCTCCTCGCCACATCTCAGTTATAGAAAACATCAACACCTCTGTGGACAGCCAGGGGTCACACAGTACTCCATTCCCGTCAGTGCCCGGCAACGCACCCGCTATATCGGCTTCCAACAACTTGTCTCATCCTCTAGTATCTGACAATTTGTCCCATACTCCAGTGTCTGGCAACTTGTCCCACCAATCGCTGTCCGGCAATTTGTCCCATCCCTCGCCGTCCGGAAGTTTAGCTCCCTCGTCTGCCCGGCGTGAGGTGGACATCCACGAGGACGACGTGTTCAGCCCACTGGGCAGTGCTAGAGTACCGGAAGCGTACAATCTACCCTCTGACCTCACACCGGCGCCAGCTTTTGGGTATTCCGCAGCGAGTTTTGAGGAGGACATTCCCCATGGCGAACTCGCTGAGTCGGAGTCGTCCGATACCATGGATTTCTATAAGAAACAAGCGGAAATTCGACAGCAGTTCACAGAGAGGCATCAGCGCCAGGAGCAGAGACAGCGGGATCAGCAACATGAGTGGAGGAGACAGAGAGACGTTGAGCATCAGAACCAGCAGCACGGGCATCCACAACGTACAGGCACACAATACATGAGCCATCAACACTCATCGTCGCCATGGCAACAAGCTGGTTTGGTGTTCGACAGTCAACAGCAACAAGAAGAATTTCATCATCATCATCAACAACAACATCAGGAGCAACAGCATGTTGCCCCATCCCACACAACTACCACACATCGCGTTCATTCACATACTGAGAAACCCCAAGACAGTTGTGATAGCTACACACAAGGGAAACTTGTTCATCAGATCTCACATTTGACTCCCACAACCGATATGACCCCACAAACATTTTCAGCTTCCGGTGGTGCTGCAGCAAAACAAACGGTAAAGTGCCACTCCTTCCCGGAGACAATTATCGATACTCGAACGGCTACTGGGCATGTTGTGTGTCGAATACTATCAGAAACTCCTCTTGAGCCCGACGAGAGTGGTATCGGCTGGTCTGATCAAAGTTTGGGCTCGAGTACCGTCAGTATCGCCTCTGGGCCGCAAGACCGTGTGTTAGGAGGTCATCACCACCAGTTGTCGCCCCCTATCAGTGGAGGTGTACGGTCTAAGGGAGATCACACACATGTTTTGACTCCTGAAGTAAAAGCGGCGCCACCATTACTACAACATCAACACCACCACCACCAACAACAACAACAAGAACCAACCTCTCCTCTCAGAAAACTTAGTTTGGATCCAGAGTTTGTGTCTTCTGGTCGTTCGCACCATACGATAAACACTCTAACATCACCCAGACGAGCCAGTTTTCATGACGTCAATAGAGACATTCGCGGTGACGTCACACAAAACCGTAGTGACGTCACGGCCAGTAGCCACAATGACGTCAGACCCTTTATAAATCAAAACTCTCATCACGACAAAACACACAGTCGTCATGACGACGCCCCCGTTGCTACCAGCAGCCAATCCAGCCTGTCGTCTGCTTCCAAACTCCCATCACCACCCACAGAAACAAACATACCTCACCATCATCCCCCGGGAGTGACCATCACCTCAACCCCCCAGGATGTCCACCACTCCAGTAACACATCTCTGACTCACGACATGGACAAATCCAGTGACGGACAACATAGCGCTGCGTCCGGAGGTAGCTCTTCACACAGACGCAGAAAAAGCAAAAGTAAATTCATGCAGGAGATGGAGAAGAAGAGAAACTTCAGCGAGCCAACCGCCTCTAAGAGCTCTAGTAAACGAAACAGTGGTAAGAAGAGAGGACTTCTGAGTGCATCGGACGCCGTGGAACCTTATGACTCTGAGCGTGTGGCGAGTGTGTTCGGGCCTAAGGTACACAGGAAGAAATCAATCGGGTGTGCTGACGAGGATGTGTCCACTAACACTATGAAGGGCTACTCCAAGCGCTTCGACGCCCTCTGGGCTCGGTTTGACCCTGAGACGAAGGTCAAGGACGAAGATGCGGAGGGTTTAGGAGGTGACCAAGGTGAAGGGTCACCCTCGCATGGCGTGAGTTTCGTGTGCATCGTGCTCTTCTTAGTATAGATGGCTAGCTAATATCTATTTCTTTCATAATAGTTCTGGGCGCCGAAATGACCTTGTAGAGTCGATGGAACCCTAAAACCCTAACCAAAGAAAAAATTAATATTCCTTTCTAACGTTTTAATGTGTTTGAATAGTTCTCATCTGTTTAATTTTTTTTAAAGAATAATTTGCTTGATAATCCATCGAATAATTCGGCCCCAGGTCGATTAACAGCTTATTTTGCAATAACCAACTCAGTAACTCACTGTTATTCGTTTCATCCGATATACTCTCTCTCTCTCTCTCTCTCTCTCTCTTTCTCTCTCTCTTTCTCACTTCCTCTCTCGCAGCAATCTATTTGTTCCTTCCCCCACCTTGTTTTTCTTCCTCTTTTTTCCCTTTATCTCCTTTTTCTCTCGAATCAACAAGGGCTACTTCCTTCCTAAAAATCCTGCCAGCTACTGGTACAATTTTTCTATCTACACATGGATAGTTGCATTTAAAGATTCTAGGTGAATGTTTTATAGTCATTAACACTAACATTGCCTGCATCTATATTGGGATTTTTAATGTTTGCTTTGTAATTTTTCTTTAACAAGATGATACATTTTACTCGATAGATCTATCATCTTGTTACACCTTTAGCTCCTCTAGCGTCATCCTACCATCTCGTATTATTTCTTGTTATTACAAGTTTTACGTCAAACTTTTATCTTCCACCTTACTGTTACACCTTTAGCTCCTCTGTCGCCATCCTACCGTCCAGCGACCAACCTCCCTCCCCCCCCCCTACCCACCCTTGCTCCGGCCAGAGAAGGTCTATCAGTCTCTACAGTTATCTATCTATCTATCTATCTATCTATCTATCTATCTATCTATCTATCTATCTATCTATCTATCTATCTATCT
>JAUKPP010218686.1:0-23985 GCA_032273245.1 Phyllaplysia taylori | reverse complement strand
CACACACACACACACACACACACACACACACACACACACACACACACACACACACACACACACATGCATGCATACACGCAGTGGCACACACACTTACTCACAAATATAATTCACAAAGCATAATATATATCCGAGCACCAACCAACAATACACCCCGTTATGAATTTAATGTACAACATATTTGACAGCAAGAAAAAAAAATTCTGAATGACCATTCACACTGCTCTTAAGAAAGGCTCAGACATTTGGTTCAGGCATGATGTGAATATTTGGATTTTTTTCTGCCAATTAGCAGAGCATGTGTATTATAATATAGTATGTTTATTTACATCATGAATAAATAAGGAAAACTCAATTCTGTACATGGGACTTTGTCAACAAGTAGGATTAAATGATAATGCAATGTTGGTTTAGGATAAAATATTTATACAAATGGTGCCTTCGTGTTACAGACTTGTATTGTACTGAAGACGTTTAAAATATTAATCCATTCATCACTTCACTACCATGTAGCCTATGCTGTATATTTACAAGATATACCTTTTTATCAGAACAGTCTCACATTCTTTCAAATAAAATATGAAATCTCAGGTGTGAACTTAAAAAACTAAATAAAAAATCAACCCATCATAATAGAAAAAAGACGATTGCCGTAAAAATTTCTCTGATAAAAATATTGAATTGCCCTGGTTTCTTGTTGAAATGTAAAATGCACAAATGAAGGCTACAGGACGTAAAGAACAAACATGTCACACATTTGATAGAATGAGTGATTTCCCCTGAACCATAGACTATAACAGGAAGCTTTATCCCAACACACTTTCAACTGAAAAAACAAAATATACAGGCATCTAAAACAACCTTACAGAGTTGGTGGGGCCGTAAAACCCCAAGCAAACAAGTAGGTCTACCTTGTATTTTGCATTGCTTTAAAATTCTCTCTCTGTCACACACACTTTCCTTCTCTCTCTCTCTCTCTTTTATTCACTCCCTTTACCTCTCTTCCTATTGGTTGGAGAATACATGCCAATTATCTTCAATGGGCCTGACGTGACATGTCTGTTTTTTACCCTGTGGCACGTTCAAACACAAAAATTTACACTCTCATATAGACTGTCCATTTATCTGCAAGAAAGTTATCTGTTTGGGAAAAAAAAATTAAAATAATGTACTCTACAGACATCATATTCCAGTACACAGAGCAGCTGCTGGAGTCTATGATGTCACCAGAAGACAGAATAAAAATACTAAAGCTCATCCAACATTTAATCTTTTTTTGTCTACACGCATTTTACAATCATACAAAATACACATCATGCATTCCTGTAAGCCTATACAGTTTAATGACAAGAAGGCCAATATAAATGCACACACATCTACATGCACATGAAATAAAGGAAACATGTGCATTCTGTACCCATTTTCATGACAAGTTGTCTATTGTTGATAACACTCATTTACACGCATACAAAATACATAAAGCACCAAACACCCAAGTACACACCTTCATAATAAGTAGGCCTATAGTTTATGAAAAACAAATTGCGTTATGCAAAAACATTAATCAATGATGCACAGCAAAAGATTACAAATTTCAGGAAAAAACCTTCACTAAAAATTCTTTTAAATGTTCATCTGAATCTCACCTCAAGGGCATACATGCAGAGTAAAAAAATGCAGCAGACTCATTAATCATGGAAGCAAAAGATGTGATATTTCTGTGTGCACTGTAAGCCTCGAAACAACTGAAATAAGTTGGTGGTCTTACTTAACACTACTCCCCTTTTTTTGCTATTTCTTCTGATGAAAAAATCTTTTAATTCAGTTGCAAGGATTAACTGCCCGAATTGGTTCGTTTTAAGTATTCTTTATTTGAACAGGTAAAAGTACACACAGTTGGGATATAACAATGGATACACCAATTCAATCCCAAAGTTGTTAAGAGGGGGTTTCCATGGCATAAAATATAGCTGCTTATTTACAAAGCATGTATCCTCACTGTGAGTGTTTCGTCCATTCACTAGTAAGTTTTGCTTGTTTCTCAAAAGAGAATACTATAGTCCGGACTAGCCTGCGTGAGAACCGTTTTTCGGGAATACCTTTCTTATTTTTTGACAGATCTTAACCAAATTTGGTATACATACATTTGGCCAGGAGTCTTGGTTGGCTTCTAATTTTTTAGTGAGTAGGCTACGTTACTGTGGGAGGTTACTTTTTTCTTTGTCTATAGCAGCGGTTCCCAAACTTTTTTATTCCGCAACCCCTTTTCGTAGGCCAAAACAATCGGCGACCCCCCTAAATCAAAATAATATCGTGAACCTGTCAGATTTAGGCTCACAATGAATAACATCATGGACCCTTCGCGACCCCCCGAGATTGCCGTCGCGACCCCCCGAGATTGCCGTCGCGACCCCCTTGCGGGTCGGGATCCACAGTTTGGGAACCACTGGTCTATAGGCTACATTGTAAACAACTGAAGTTTTACAATATTGATTTTTAATCATGGGAAATGCGGTGATCTGGGATTTTCCATTTTGCGGCAGGGAGGAGAAAAGGCACTGTCGCTGAACGTACTATTTTATTTTTATCTATGATGCTCTATCACCTCTATTTCTTCATTGCTTCTGAAGGGGTCTAAAACAGCGGAAATCTATAGAGTAAAACCCTTATTTGAAAGTGTCCTATGCTGCTGTAAATAATCAGGAGAGCAAGACCCTCTGGGAATAATGCACATGCCAATTTAAAAAAAAATTCATTCTGTGATTAATATTTTATTCCTGAAAAACGTTTTTCATGGGGGCTGGTCCCGACTATAACAATATGCCATAGAGGAGTTTTTAAGCAGACACACAACAAATGATTGAAAGAAAATAAGAACTTACTGAGAAGACAAAACAGAAAGAAAAGAATAAAATGTCATTGTCATATCAAATGACAAAAAAAAAGATGTTTCAAAAGCTATCAATTTCACAAAGTAAATTTAAATTGTCTTAAATTAATGCTTTTAAAAAAAAATTGAAAACATAGTGTTCAACTCGTCAAAATAACAACATTAGCCTACCTGAAACAACATCAAGCTCTAAGACATTAGCCTAGCATTTGCAGCCTTTCTATTCTTCGTAGAAATGCTAATGCTAAAGTATTGTAAGTCCCATCTTTTCTTCAAATGATAAGTTGTTGCTTCTTGGTGTTGTGCATGTTCCCCCTCCCCCATCACCTTCTGTCAATTAATTTATTCACCAATACTGATTAGTTGTTGTGGATTGCTGGCTACTGATCTTCAAGCAGCAAAAGTAGCACTATGTATGAACCAGCAACATATTGCCGGGATTTGCATAGCAGGATAAAGTTTGGAATGTTAAACAATGAATAATAAGTACTGCAAACCAAGTTGATTTCTAAAGGTTGCAGAGTACAAAAAAAAAAGACTCTAATTTCACCATTGAAATGAAATGTCATGATTTATGCTATATGAAAAATATTCTATGTACACAAATTATAATGAATGAGTGACATATGGAGAAGAAACCATGTTAGATGGACTGTAAGATTACAAGAACTGTTACATAAAAATTTACCATATATATGGTACTGGAACTACACAGGCTGTCAGTATGCAAGCACATACATGCGTTGGAAGCTCAATACTTAGTGCACATCAACCTTTGACCTCAAGGTTTTCACCTCAAGTGGGATAAGGAGAGTCTTACTATTGAAAGAAGACACAACACACCTCCCCTCCCCACACAAAACAAAGCAAAAACAGAGAACAAACCCCCAGAAAAGTTCCTTGCATTAGGAGAGTAATTATCACTCACAGAGCCAAATGAAAAAAAACACCCCACAGAAAAATGAGTACACAGTTTAACACAGCAGCAGTTTAGATAAATTAAGGTAAAGAGTCACCATTGGAGGCCCTTCGATTGTTTGTATGATCACAAAGCAGCATCCAATTTTACAATGTAATTTACAATTTGTGTTTACTCAAATTATGATATTATTTCTTCTTGAGAATCTCAGTATTTTGGTGATAAAATCATACTTAGATGATATCCTACTTATCTGAGAATTGAGAATTCAAGTGCTGCATTTCTAAAACTTTTTTTGGTATGCGAAGACCTACAAACTATCATTCCAGCACAGGACATACTTTCCTGATAATGTCAATGATAAAAGGGATGGAAAGAGGCTCATTCCCTATCGATAAATCTCTTATGACAAAATCATTCTCTGTTGCCTTACAGTGTTTGAGTAACAAAATTATAATTGAGACATGAACATTTTTAATGAAAAAAATTAAAGCAATAAAAGACTGTCATGTCAACGAGCGAACTACATGCCCATGGTCAAACACCCATTCATTTCTAAGGCAACAGGCCTCTGTTACATAATTGCTGATAAAAATGTTTGAGCATTGCCTTCAGTGATAACTTGGGTATCATTTGTTATGACATAAACCAGGCGACTAAGCAGCTCAATCTATTATGTAGATATATTTTTTATCATATTTTTAAAATTAACATTATCATAAGTAGGTCCTATCAATAAATCAAAGCTCAGCAAAATGAAAGAAAAATACAACATCCAAATATGCGTGTTATTAATTTTTGTGTTTGGTAGGGTAGTGCAGTTATGCTTTTGACGCATTTACGCACAAGCTCCAATTTTCTGCTGTGCTGAGTGAAACCTGGATCTTGAGACGTCTGAAGGTCTAAGTGTTATGAAAGACAAAGGGATTGTTTTCTGAGTCTTCAGATTTGCAGAGCGTCCGAAGCCCAAGCCATTGTTGATGATAACAGCAAAATCAAACATTACACAGCATTATCCGCTTAATGGGTAAAAAATTTATTTACCAACTGCAGATATCAAGTATATATGAAAACACCCAGTTTCTTTCCCTGCATGGGGAAATGAATAAAAATGAGTTCATGTAGTCAGTCATGGTGACCAGCTTCATTTTCTTAAGCTCCCTTGATGAAAGCACAAGAGCAATATGGTTTCCTTCTTAGCGTCCTTGCACACCACACATATGAACCTATGCCAATCACACATGAAGAAAACATGTATATGTTCAAATGCTTATTGCCCATATATCTTGTGGCATCTCATCTTGCCTTGAGAAGTATGGTATAAAGTTTATTGACATCAAATCCTCAGACTTTGAGCACTGTGATGGTGTCTCTCCGATGCGGTGACGGACCAACATCATTTTAAAGAGAAAGGCTAATACTGCGACATCTTACGTAGAAGATACTTTGTTTCCTCCGATGAGCTTTGTCTAATATTTCCACTGATCAAGAAATATATTCACAAAAAGAAGTCCTGTTTGCAAATGCTCGTTGGGAAATACTGTCCACACTAATGCTTCTTATATCTACTTCACTGTCAGCGTCTGAATGGGTAAAACCACCTTGAGCGTGAACACACTTTCCCATTCAAATATACACGATTGAAAAGCGCACACATATCAGCCATGAATCATCCCTCTAAGGAAGCTGTCTGTGTTCAGCAAGGAATATCACAATTCAGGAAGCGTATCTTGCAACAGTCCCAATTGGGCTCTAAAACAGCCATTAGGCTATCATACGTAAGCCATTGTGCCTGATGGCCCTTCCATGCAGGATACAACATGGCCGAGTTTGCATGACAGTTGCATGGCGTTGGCTTGGTTATCTTGCTCCAGAGCTTCCATTAACTGAAATGGGAAAAAACAAATGACAATGGAAACTCATATTTAATTTTTAAAGCAAAAAATAATTAATCAAGTTTTGGAACCTGACAAAAAATGGAAACCAACAATAATGTAACAATTAGCCTACTTGAATTCTTTATCTAAATATTTCACTGTTCATTTTGCATTCTGGACAAATAAATTGAGAATCTAAAAACTCACTGCATGTGATCTTGCATAATTCTTTCATTCCTAAAGAGTTTTTGTATTACTCCACGGAGATAGTAGTTTCCATGTATGAACACCTAACACTTTTCTTCAACAAATATGATTTGAGTCTTATATTTGCTGATTGTTTTGCTTATTGGAAGAACATTTCAGGTAGTGGTAGCAATAGAAAACAGACGTGTGTAATGAATTAAATAGTAACTGTTGTGAACTTAAATATTGCTTTATTTTGGTTCTAACTTCAAACAAGTGATGTTCACAAGGTACATTGCTTTAAGTTTGCCTGGGAAATATCAAAGATCATGCACAAGTCATAGACCCACCTCATTTTTATATTTGGAGACATATTTGTACAGTTCTCCTAATGCACTGGAAATGTAGAAGAGTTTTGGGCTGGTCTGAAAATGAAAGAAAACAATGTTATATTAGTGTAAAGAAAAGACAAAGTAGGTATTGATCTCAAATCGGAAAACAGAAGAAGGAATTAGCCCTGAATCATAATAAAGAGGTAGAATTTCAAAGGCCCTGCCTCTGCACAATTAATAGTAAGTAATGCTTGTCCATGAGTGCCTATATTTCTTTTCATTTACATGAAGCAGACCAACTTCATCCTTGCCGATTTGCTTTTCACATTTAGAACATTAAACAGCTGCAATGCAAAATTTGATGTCGCTATGCTACACTTCTATAAAGACTTGCCATTAAATAAATGAGGCAAAATGAAAGCAAAACCTTTCTGAGGAAATGCAGCTATCCCATGCAATTCTAAAATAAATTTTGTAACTGCTATTACAGTATTAGTGTGACAGACTGATTGGCAAAAGCCAATAGCTGTCTACAATACTGAAATGCAAGAGGCGAATTTCCTAGAAATTTAAGAGTATTTGAAACCACAGAATGTGTAGTAGTGATAGATTGGGAAAACACCTATATGACTATATGGGATATAGAGAATGAAGGATCTAAAATACCTATTTTGTATGAAGGCGAAAAGTTTTTCCCTCACATTACCTTGTTGCATACTAGTACTAGTAAAGACTGATAGAGTAAGAAACTGTGGAATGACCATGACTAATTGCTGTGAAAGCAGAAGGCTGCTTACCCTTGAAATGTCTGCCAGGAATGCATTCATTTCCTGCTCACTCAATGTCGGCATCTCCCTGACCTCTGTGAAGTATTTCTCCACTAGTTTTCTATAATGCAAAATGTCTTTGGCAAACAGCAGCTTGTTGGACGGAGAATCCTGAAACAGAAAATACACACAATAAATATCTCACTACTGTTTGGAGAAGCTAGACAATTGTGAGTGAAACTATTAGCCTATCTCTGCACCTAAATTTTGTGTGCTGATTTTTTAAAGAGAAATAATTTAGTATTGCAAAAACGGCTTCATTTATAGGAAATTTGCCATATTATGCTAAATTTATTCACTTACTTTTGTTACTATTAATGAGTTATTTTGATAAAGAATCCACTGATCCTTCAACTTTCCTATTTATAGTAGGCTACACATATATCTTTTTATTAGAAGAGAAAGAAAACTTTGGAATCCTGATAAAAAGTGAAAGTTTATTAAATATCTCAGATAAATATTGAATTAGGCACTTTATGAAAACAACAAAAACACAACCAATCCAAAGTTATTTCAAATCCTAATGCTATATGCTTGTCTTCAGTCTTCAGATTCAAAATAGTGACGATGACTTACTGATACAAATAGGCCTACATAATGACCCTTGGAAAAGCTATCAGAAAGGAAGAAGTGGCAAAGGCAAGCTCTATGATAGTTTGGTCACTGACCTTGCCCAGTCTGTGCTCCGAGGTCGAGCAACTGTCCATGAATGTCTGGGCAACCACGCTGAGGCACGAGTCCACAATTCTTGGCTTGTTGATGTCAAACACAAAGTCTGGATTCTTGATAATGTTCACCCAGAATCTTAGTGGTAAACTGAAAATTCAAAACAAAAAATGTGTCAAAATTTACTGCAAATACGTCACATACACTACATCTTTTACTTTTTGGTTTAAAGATCCTGACCTCAAGTCTATCAATTGGCTTGAAAATTTTCATTATCATTCCGTGAAAAATTATGTATCAAATTTGAATAAAGAAACTCTTCTTGAAGTCTTGAATTTATAAATTCTGTATCCAATAATGATTTACTATCAGTTTACTCGTACAGCCTTCATCAATGAAATTATCGAACATGCTTTCACTTTCAATGAAGTAGAGGACAAAAGTTTTACCTCTTTGCTTCAATTAAGATTCCCAAACCATTTAGCTCCCCAAACACATATATATAAGTTGATCTTGATGGGGTGTCAAAAAATTCAATTCATCCGTCATCAGTCTGCATTGAGTGAGGACCGAGATAAAGAGGAGACAGGAATGCTTACCTTACCCTCAGATGAAAGTAGGCTATGCACTAAGTTATACAATAACATCAAACTAATTTGCTCCTATAGAAAAGTATGGTCATAGCAGAGGCTGCTGTAAGAATTGCAACAAAACTAGGTCATAAAAGGAAGCAAAGCAGTTGTTGCATTCACCTGTTGCATTTCCAGGTATGTACCACCTCGTGGTCTGAGATGCCGTACACCTCTGCTTGGTGATCCAAGAAATCAAAGAGATATTTGATGACTGGAGGGACGTACGGGGAGGCACTCAACATGTTTTTGAAGAAATCATCAACATACTTTTGCAAGGTGCCCTGGAAATTGAAACAGAAGATATGACATTACTTCAAAGATTATCTAATCTGTCTCTGGGTTGGGGAAAAGAATAACCATTTTCAGCGTTGAGATCATAAACAATGCTAGGTCTATATTCATTTCCACATGGAATAGAGTCACACACATCTATACCTAAAAGTGGCCAGGTCCAGCCCGCAGGCTGTAGTTTAGTGGCACCTGGCTTAGATTATATGAGAAACTTAGGTAAAAATCAGTGAAGGAGCACGAGGACAATGTGCAGCTACAATGAAATATTTAGATATTCAGGATTCATGAATCTACAGATTTTCATTTGGATTATATAGTAGCAGAAACTTCTCTCAAACTAAAATCCAATTCACTTTTCGGGATGAAAGCCCAATTACCTTGGTGGAAAGTAAGCGGGTAAGGAAGATCTCTGAAATCATTTTGACGCCACCGTCTTTAACAGGTGTGTCCTCGTGCTTCACCTGGGGAGAGAGAAATAGAGACATGAATTGATTTCTCAACATCTACAAGATTTTCACTTGTCTTAGCTATTTTATGGAAACAGTTGTGAACTTAATGTTTACCTCTTTCTACATTACTTGTGTGGTAAAATTATGGATACTGTGCATTCAATAACTTTCCTGAACAAAATTGACTGTCATAAATACAGGTAGGCCTACTTTATTCTCAGGTAATCTCATCCTTGGGTTGAAAAAAGTTAAGATGGGACTGTAAAAGTTTTTTTTCTTATGAAATTAAGTCTTATTTGGCTCTATTAATAATATTATTCCCCACAATGACAACCCTTCTCTCCACTGATAGTACAGCACCAAATTCCCAGTCATGCGAGACAACTCACCAAATGCCATTCTTTGAAGCCGGACTCTTGGTCTTTCTTGAGTATTGGCGAGACAGAACCTATGGAAAGCACTGAGTTATCAAGGGAACCTAGGAAGAAAAAGGACATGATGTGTACAATGATCACAAACAAAACAGGAATGTTGATGAAAGAACACAAACATGAGCTTACATACAGTAAATGGGTAACTCAACAACATCATGCATTCGTAGAAAACTTGACCAAAGCTAATACAAGAGGCTATGAAATAAATGAATATTAATTTTTTAAAAGTGTTCTTAACGTTCACTCACAAATTGAAAGAAATGATCTCTTCCCCACTCCCCCTCCCACATTCCTTTACAGACTATAAAAGTATCCAAGCTATGGGTAGAGTAACTGTGGTAGAAGCTATGATAGAAACATTAGTGAGAATTAAAGCTGACTTTGATGAAACATTTTTCTTCAAACAGTCTACAATAGTATTCCTCTGATACTATCAGTGTGAAAATCAGTATTCATAATATTTCAATGATTCATATACATTTCCTAAATACTTCCCTATTTCCTTAATACTTTGAGTTTGCAAATCATACAATATTGGCTATGCCGATAAGGATCAGTTATTAACGAGGCTCACCATTCATGGATTTCATAGTTTGCTGTCTGTGTAACAGCGTCATGTATGCGCCTTCGTGGACGCGATAAAAGGCAAGTGTGTTCAGACGTCTCCATCCATCTTTGTTGTGAGAAGCAATGTCGACATCAGTGAGGGTGAGAGGGCCTGTAGGACCATTGCGCCATTCTGGAAAGAAAAAAAAACAATCTGTAAACAACAAGAAACCAAAAGGCTTTTCATGAATGGACCATTTTCCTCAAATCTTTCACAATCATAAAATTGTTGAGTAAATTTTCTATCACATTGCTTTGTAAGTAATTAAATGTATGAAAATCCCCCCAGTTCAATACAGTTGCCGGCACCTGAAAATACGACACACAAGGCACGTTCAGCTCAAACT
The DNA here is from genome assembly GCA_032273245.1 of Phyllaplysia taylori. NCBI lineage: Eukaryota > Metazoa > Mollusca > Gastropoda > Aplysiida > Aplysiidae > Phyllaplysia > Phyllaplysia taylori. The sequence goes on along the minus strand of JAUKPP010218686.1, from coordinate 13,529 downwards.
TGCTATTGTCATATTACAATTTTTATCTATTATAATAATACAGTCAAACCTGTCTAAGATGACCACCAAATGTCGAAAAGAAAAGTGGTCATTGTTGACAGGTGGTTGCCTTAGACGGTCATGATATATATAGGAACAATGAAAATTGGGAGTCGATGAAAAGTGATCGTTTGTGCAGGTGGTTGTCTTATACAGGTTTTGCTTGAGCAGGTTCGACTGTATTATTGATCAGGCTCCCGAGAACACACACTGCATGTAATGCAGGCTTTTGAAACCTGCCGAGCACTGTGCATTTATGTTGAGACTATTGTATGTCACCTTTGAAGTTGTTTGTTTTCTTTGTACGATCATATCGTAATCCATTAAAACTTTTCAAAGAGAAAAGAAATTTCCCAGTGAGTTAACTATCTTACCCAACTCCAGATCACGGACGTGTGGTCTCTGAGAGAATGGAATATTTTTGTAGATGTGATCTAGAATCTTCTCCTTGGTTTGGGTTATGGTGTCACAGTCCGGAATGCGGCACTGAACAATTTCTCCTCCACTTTCAACATTCAGAGTCTGGAATAGGCAAAAACAAACTTTCAGTTAAGGATTGTTTTCCATACTAATATGACTCCGGGTAAGTGAGCCAGCCCCAAAAACATTATTGAAATCAGTACCTTCAAACTGTAAGTGAAAAAAATAGAACTTGTGTTCAAATAAAATGTAAGACAGAGGTATTCAAATAAAATGTAAGACAGAGGTATTCAAATAAAATGTAAGACAGAGGGATATTTTTAGTGCCTAATTAAGGGATATGAGCAAAGACTTATTTTCCGTGACAAATGCCTATGAAGTGAGGTTGCTCCAATTCGTTAACACCTTTTTTTTCCAGTTCCAGTAGGCCTACAAACTTTTAGTTAACTTTTCTACTTTTAATATATTAAATATGATCACAAAGAATTATTGTATTTGTATAATCTTGGGGAATGCTGATCAAGTTGACAAAATGACTTTCATTAGTTAAGTTTCCGCAGCCCCTTTACTGATGCCCTAGGCAACAGATGGCACTATGGGCAGTATATCTACCTAACACAGGAACCTAATATCTAAGAAAAAAGGGATGGAATAAGAGCTTTGCTTACAAGAACCCGAGGCTCAATCTTCTCCCTAAGAAGTGTATCCTCCGACAAAGAGTAGCGAGCATCTCCAGTGACGGCATCCACAGGGCCTTTCTCTGCCTGCAGCTTGATTGCTTTGTACAGCATGAATAAGGATGCCCCTGCATAGTCCTGAAATATGAAGTACGAGATATATGAAGATCCTCTGTTCATGAAATACAAAGCACTATTGGGAGCAAATTCCTCTTAGCATCACTGGTGTCAATGTTAGAGTCCCCCTTTCATGCAGACTATTTTCTGAGAACTAACAAGAACAATGATAATAATATGATGGATAAAAGGCTGAAAGATAAGATACAGGTAGATATGACACAGCCAACTATAGTATTTGATCATACTTACAAAATGGAGTCAATAGCCCATTAACTTGCTGAATAAATTATCAGTTGTGATGGGGAAAAAAATGGACATAAGAATAATAAGTTTATACTGAACTTTCAAGATGAAGCTACCAAACCTAAATTTCCATGTGCTGTTCATTTCAAATATATTTGATACTTCACTGACTGATCCAATTTTAGCTTGTAAATACATGAAAGATGAAACAAGGAAAAAGAAAGATAATCTTACCCTGAGATATTTGTACAAGCATATTGACAGCCAGTTGGTCAACAGCTTTTCAACAACTGACTCTGATCTGGAAAAAGAAACAAACAAAATGCAAAGTATGAAATCATGTGTCCCATTGTGCATATCAGAGTAAAGTGTTTATAGACATTCTAGTATATTATTATTTTGTTGCTGACTCCGCAGAATAAAAATCCATCCATTCACTTGGCCTATATTAAAACTATATGTACGAGCTGCCATTGCATGAAACCAAAATGCATCACTTATTGTAATTTAGATATCATTGTCTTATAATCAAATTCTGAAGATCTGACTAGAATGTATCACTATGAAAATAAAAGAGAAGTCCATCCTTTCAAACTTCTTGTCGTTGTCTTTTCTAGGAGTGTGGAAACTACTGACAGCAAGCAATCAACAAGCGATTTAGTCCAAAATGATTGAGCTCTTTAACCCTCTCTTACTATGCTCAGGCGTACAATGATTTACAGGTGAGGTAAAAACATCAACAATACCTCCTTAGCATGAGCTTTGGGTGTCGACCTTCAACACTCTTCTGCACCAGATCCACCAGCAAGGACTTCAGAATGCTATTGTGAGAAACAAAATAGTGTGTAAGTTGTGTGCTGTGTTATTTAATTAAGGCAGGCTCATGTAATTTACGGGTATCACTGGAATTTTTCACAATCTTCTTTAGACTAATCAAAGTATTAGCGGTGTCTACTAAAGGTTCAAGATCTCAAGGTGATGTTTACATCATAGCTCCTCAGCTGACAGCAAGAAAGTAGCCTGCAAAAACTGTATAAATATAAATAGTTGAAGAATGTTAGATTTCATTTTGAAAAATATGTTCCGTTCGTTTTCTTACAAAGCTAGATGTATGACTTGAGGATGAACAGACTAAAATATTTATTTTTCTGAAAAGATATTATCATATGTTAAAAAAAAAAATTAAACATTTTCTTACTCTGTGGCATATTCCATGTTGTTGAGATAAACAATCATCAGCAGAGAGGCAACGTTGGCCCTGTGAGAGAAAACAGAATGAACAAACAATTGGAAATCAGATCGCAAAATCTTCTGGCTATAAACTCTAGTAGCAAAAATATAGGCGTGTGGTTTTTATGTATCCCTACAGTCATTAAATACATGTACTTTTAGTTTCTAATATTGGTAACTATAGTGACCTCTGCTTGGGTAGAAAATGCTTGAATTGATTTTCAGTTCCATCATAGATTAAAAAAGAAAAAGAATCACCTTGATTCCTGGACATGTGCAACATTTGACACAAATAGAAACCTTGACAAATCAAGCAAAACTCTCATGAGTATCACACTGTCTTGGAACACAAAAACATGAATGGGAGTCAGGGTGATCCCCATTAAGACTTGGTCCATATTGATAATAGGTGAACCCCTACTACAACTTACTATAGTAAGAAAAGAACAACAATTTTTCACTTTTATAACACATAGAGCTTGCATTCAAGCAGGGATATTATGGGCTATATAAATGCAATCAATTATCATAACTGACCTGTCTCTAATACTAAAAGCTCTTTGTTCCTCCAGTGTTCTTATAAAAGTGATCATAAACACTTTCTTGCTCAGTAGTTGATGAAACAGTTGAAGTCCATGATCAGAGAACTGGAAGCGGCCATTCTTTTGCTGCAATAAACATGTAATGTTCTCATTAGAACATCAACATGCAACAATTGGATTCTGTGGCTTGAGTTATGATAAAAAAGAAATGAGCAACATAATTGGTGTCACGAATATAAAGGCGGGGTGACTGGGATTAAAAGATCCGGGGAGGGGGTGGAGGATGAGTGTGGGACATTGCATTAATATTGATTTCTAAGCCTGGATAAAAAATGTGATACAGACCTACCATACTATATAAATGAGTCAGGAGACCCAAGTTGGGCCTCCATACTCCTAACAAAAAGTCATGTAAAAAGATACTAGAAAACAAAATAGAATGCCAATAGAGTGAAAAAAAAAATAGGCCTACTTGTCCCCTGCTCCGATATTCTTTTATTCTATTCGTGATGGAATAAAAAATACATGTGTACTCACAATAGGTGGATGAAGTATAATGTGATCAGTCATGCCAGGGAAGAGGACCTTGAACGTGTAGCTATGGAAATCCCAGAAGGGGATGCCACTGGATATCAAGTCTCCAGTCAGGTCCGTCATGTCAGTTTGCAGCTCCGCAAAAGCTGGGGAGACAGAATAGATACATTCATATGAATAAGTTTGTTGATGCAACCAAGTTTCATGTTCACCTACCAAATATTTTCAACCACGTCAGTCTTTTCATACAATATGCTAATCAAATAGAACAAAATCATCAGTCTAGGAGGTATTGACAAGTTACTTGAAGCATAGATCTCACACTCCTTTACACATCATTCACCATGTTGAATCTCATTTCATATCATATGGTAATAAGGTCTATTACAAACTATTCTTTCCTTGAGCTTATACCTGATCCCTATCAATGGCTTCACTTGCTTCCTAACAGAAAATTATGGTGAAATATTGTAAAAGATTGCTAGCAACTTCAATCCACTAAAAATAAGTTGGCCTACTCCTTCTTCTACTCATCTCTAAATTCATACATCCATACCTTGTTTGCATTCATTCCTGACATTACTCTCAAGGTTGTCCAGTTGTATTTGCAGCTTCCGGTAGATTCTCTCAGCCTTTGTGCTCTGATGTCGGTAGATAATGAGAATCAAGATGATGATCAAGAGCAAAAAGCTTCCGCCTGCTGCGATGCCTGCAATGGCTTCAGTCGGGAAGGTGAAGGTCTCTGGTACGTCATACTCGACCCGGCCAACTTGAAACTCCAGATTGTTGATTTTCACCTGTGAGAAAAGCAACCATCCTTATATTTACAATAATATTTTCTAAGTTTCTATTTTAAAAAATAGAGAAAAGGATGATGCAAGTTAAACTATACTCTAAGCATAATTTCAAACATATAGCCTATTATAAAAAAATAAATCTTCATTTTGACACATTTGTAAATTATCACAAGGCGTGTAAAACCAAAACCAAACTACCAACCTATATTTAAATATTTCTTATTTGCACGCAGTCAGTCTTTATGATCATAATCACCACATAGGCCTACATTGTTTCAAACAAGCAAAAGCTGAGCGATAAAATATCAAACTTAGAATCTATACAAAATGCTAAATTCAAGTCTCCAAGATCTACAATGTGTGATGTGAAATCTATTTCAGCATGCAACATCACGAATTCCATCCATTTTAATTTTTACACTGGACAAAAGTTACAAATCTACAATATGTATAATCTGTTGCAATATGTGACATCACAAATTTCATTCAATATAATCATTACTACAACCAACATAAATTGCATATCAATTTATTGTGCTCACCCTGACATATGGCAAACTTTTCCTGTCCTTTTCTCCGGTATTCCCAACAGCCCCCTCTGGCTGAGAGGTTGGAAGTTTGCACACAATTTGATCAATGTAGAAGACACTGACGTTACAGGGCTCTGAGCCGATCATGACAGAAACTTCAGGTTTCTCAGCAGCAATATTCAAGTCGGCTCCCTGAGTGAAAACAAACATTAATCATGATAATCTTTAAAAAAGTTTTTTTTTTCGTTTATACGAGTCTGTCTTTGGGTGTGTGTATGTAAGGGGGGAGGGGGGGGGGGTCACTTGATAGGCTACTTGATTGGTTAGACATAACATTTAAATCCGGTTTCATTACAAGGAGTCAGAGTATGCCTATAGCCAAACATAGATAAGATACATTTTCATCACATGATACATTTTCATCGTGACTACTCAGCCAATAAAACTGATCAACCCAAAAATACAAATGAGATTTCCTAAGTTCATTTAACCGTTCAGCAACACAATGAAAAAAAAAATACACACTATAGCGCAGCAGATAAATGCTCTAGGTATGGAACAAATTGTATCAAGAGGAAATGAGAATATTGCATATTAGTATCAAGCAAAAGAAAAATAAGGAGCCTTGATAATTTTTGTAACGCCTGCTTCTATGCTCACAGTGTGGTGAGGTTCTGCAAATCAAGGTCCACTATCTCCAGTGGGCCCTCATGAATCACGAATACCAATTGGAGCAACAAAATTCCCTCAGCTTACCTCAATAATCAAATTCTCTCCTTTGAGTTTTTTTATTCCATTTGCCTCTGTGAAGTTGTAGACTCTTGGGTTTGGGTAATACTCAAGTCTGGAGTTCATATTTGGAACATGTGATAAATTCTTCAGGGCAAGAACACCGTCCATGATAAATCCAAGCTGCACAATTTTCACTGGAGGAACATTTTTGTTTTCTTTGGGCTCTGATCTTTTTGAGCGGATAATGTTCTTGAGGGAATCGGCAAGAGGTGGGGAGGGACATTTCATCACATTGTTGTTCATCACTTGGCAGTTCTGAGAAAATAAGAAGGTAAAATATTTTTGCTATACGATGAATATCTGATAGATTATTCTTTGTCGTTTAAGAATATTCTTATTTGAGAAAAAGATCAATAAGATTGCACACTTTGCTGAGTAAACACTTAATTGACAAAAGTAGTACAGATATAATTCGATACTAATAGGAACTCAAAATCACGGCACCCGTGGCAAAATTTGTCTCCTGCCTGAGAATACTTTATTAATTTTTTGTTTATCTTTCTTTCTATTCAATGAACTTGAGCTGTGCCGAAATGATATCACTAGACATGTAGACTTATACTTAAAGTCTACCATTATCTTACATTGTAAGAAAAAATATCATCTTAAGCATACTGGCATCTCCAATAGAAATAAATTTGCCCTAAAGTGCATGTTTTTTCACATTGTAGGCTATTCAAAGTAGTCTTAGGTCGTACTTTAAGGCAAAGTCTATTAGTACGGCAATCTTAAAAATTGCTTGTCTTTAGCAGAAAGAGTGAATGTAGCGCTTATGTTTCATGGATGATGGTAATTAAAATATGAGTTACTCACAGTGGCGTTGGTAGCGTACTGCTCTCCGCTGAGTGTTGGTACCCAGGCAAACATCATTGGCTGCTGGACGTACTGGAACTCTGTCCCCATCACAGTCAGTGTGCGCCCACCTCTGAAAGAACACAATACGAAATTGCTTAAAATGAGAACTGTAAATGAAGAAGCCATCACCGGATGCATTTTATTTTGGTCTTACTCTTTTTTTTTTTCCCAGTAGCACCAGCTCAGAAGGTGATGTGTCGTCAACATTTTTTTTTGCGGAGGGGGGGGCCCCCCCCAGAGGTTATTGAACAGCAAAGCAAAATCTCTTGCTTTCTTGATCTCTTTAGCCGTCATAATGAAATGACTGGAACTTAACAAAAAAAAATAATCTCAAATTATGAAATCTCAGATAAAGACAGTTTAGGGATTAACCACTATATCACATTTTCACTTACTCTAGGATGCTTTTCAAAGGTCCAATGCCTGTAATTGTTGGATCCTCCTTGTAGACAAAGAATGTGTTGACTGAGTACTCTTTCTCATCAAAGAAAACTTTAATGGGTGTCTTTGGTTCGGGCTGCCACACCTTGGATGTGATGCACTCAATAGATGTGTTGGTTGTCTTTGAGCTGTTGGAAGATGAATATAATACTGATTTTTTAGAGACAAAGTGCTGAGGAAAAAGTTATTTGGGGTGCCTGGTTTAATCAAAAGTAATTTGATTGATTAGCAAAGACAAGGTAAGACAAGGTTAGATACGACGATATATGACACTAAAAGCTAATATGGGATGAGATGAGATGAGACGAGACGAAATGAGATGATATGAGATAAGATATAAATACAACAAACTGTACTAATCCTGGAGAGAAATTGTGGATTGATATACATAATTACAGAATGTGCAAAAGAGGAGCCATTTGAAGGTAATTATTTTTCTTGTTTTTATCAAACTTCAAACAAAACAGAAGTGTCAAAATCCATGGAATACTATCAAAAGAAAGCCATGCCATATAGCCTACCTACTAGGCCTATTTCAACTTTGAAAATAGCAATGTCCACATACCTGTCAACGATGCAAGGAATGTCTCCAAATGAAGCTTCGTGGCGTCCACCTGTGTCCATATCCTGGCCATACACCGTGACCCTTGACCCGCCAGATTTCGGACCATAAGTCGGCTCAATATCTTCAATTCTTGGGCTCTGAAATATTGACAAAGACACTGATTGAATCTTTCTTGAAGTTTCCTTGAGAGATAACTAGGCTACTTTTCTTGTGTAGTGCTACCGATATGCCAATAAAATTTTGAGCATTGAGAAAAATTTATCAAAACATTCTTTTTTTCATAGGCCTACATATTATGCTTAAAAAGTAGGTTATTTGTAGAGACATTACAAGACAATTCAATAGTAATAAGGAATAGATATAAAAGACTAAGTGACAGCCCATATGGAATGAGAACTTTTCTTCAAATGTGATTTTTCTGAAGAGCATTTTAATCATTGAGACACAAAAGTATAAGTATGTAGGCCTAGCCTTTGTATAAAGAGCAATGTTATAATAGCCTACTTACCCTGTACTGAAACTTTGTGTGGTACTTGCTGCTTGCTTTGCCAAGGCTAACAATGACGAGACCTTCTGCTATCTGTCCCCTCCAGCGTGTTTGGCACACGATTCTGAGAAAGAAACGACACATGTCAGTCCAATATGTCTATAGGCTACTTGATTAACACTTACAGTGCCACTGATAATCTGAGTCCTGCCGGAAAAATTGTGACACTTTTCCATACCTTGCAACTAACGACCAGTCATTATCACAGGGGTACTGTGGTGTAAGGGAAATAACTGCATCATATATAAGTGTTTTGTAGAGTAGCCTATTCTGTTGCTTCTCTTGAAAATTCTCAAAATATATCTAATGATAACGAAGAGGCTTCCTTTCACATAAATTCGTTGCATATCATTAGAAAGCTATCATACAATACAGTGGTTTCTTCAGAAAGAGTATTTCTAATAAGATAATAACTAAAGATATCATGAGACAATAAGCTCACATACTACTACAAAGAAAGGATGTGGTCAAATATTGAACAACTGTGAAGATGTGTAGAAGAAAAAGACTCACCACAGTCAACCAGTGATCTTGTATATCAGTTACTGATTTGATGTTCTAATTTATACATTAACAAACATGCGCTCTGTTTTCACTTCCAAAAGTGAGCATTGTCAGAATTTGAAATAAGGCCTAATATAAAATCTAACAGAATGTAGGCAAGAAAAGTTAGTTTGTTTCTCTATCCATTCAAATCTATCTTACCTTTTCGATGGGGAGTACAGCGATCTGAATGGAATGCACCCCACACTGGCAATAGTCACAGATTTCTCAATGTCCTCAAACTTGGCCCCCAGATTGCTGCCTTCAATTGTAACATTTGTACCTCCTTGTATTGGACCAGATAAAGGCCAGACCTGAAACAGAACAAAAAACTCTTCTTTTATATGTGTTTGTGGTCTTTAGAGAATACAAACTTCAATATAAATTGATGCAAAATATGAATTACATAAATTACTAAAAACAATCCAGATGCAACAACAAAAAAAAAAGGTGTAGCATCAAACTATTTTATAAAGCAGCTAGAAGTTTCCCCTTTTTCTTTGTGTCAATGTCATAATATTGACCAGCTGTTTCTCAACCCTCAGCATCATGGTAAATAGGGCCTACCCAGAAGAACAATACCAGTCTGTTGAAAATTCAGATGATCTTCCAGTCTAAAATTTTTAACCTTTTGACAGCAAAATGTCCGTCAGAGAGCATGAGATTAGCAACAATTATCTTTGTGATAGAAAAAAAAATGAAATACAAAGCACAAAGCAAAATTCTGCCCATTATTATACTGGACAAACCAAACACCAATGTAGTCTCAACTGGGCACAATCAATTCAGGCTACATATGAGATGCACAAGTACATGAATGGTGTGAAATATCTTCAAATTGCTCAGGAGACAAATGCATATAATCAGTGAACAAATACAAATCAAAGTATAAGAAAAACCCAGGGTTATTTGCATTGTAGTGCATTAATGCATGCAGATCTGCCCCCTCAAAAATGGAAAACCCAGTCTTATGAGTTTGGGAAAGCTCAATTGCGACATATATTGATAACTTACCGAGTCAATGCGAGGAGCTGGGCATGTCACACCGGCGTGCTGTTCACATGACGTTTTGTACTGGCAGGAGTTCTGGCACCAGAAACACTCCAAATATGGGCGTGTGTAGTTGAGGTTGACACAAAGACTGCACTCCTCCGATGCCAGCACATCACACTTATACAAGGTAACTGAGGAGATCGAAGTTTGATATAATGTTAGGCTATAATAGGGCAGCACTTTGTCAAGTGGTAAAAATTATTCAGGTGAAGGGGGAGGGGAGGGAGAGGAGTAAAAACAAAAATATAACCTAAAGAATTTCAATCGTACAAGCTCCTGTCTGTGATGGTTTAATGTTTCAAGAGATTGAATCATCTGATAAGTCGTCACAGGTCCATTTAAAATGTTGTGGAAAGGCAAGAGACATCTTTCTTTTATTCTGCTCATGGTTCCAATCCTAATCTTCTAATGGAAAAATATCCTTACATACAGAAAGGTACAAGAAATACACAGATAATTATGAAAATGTTCTACTATTTGTCACTAGCCTAGGAGAAAAATACTCTTTGGCTAAAGTACTATGAACCTACCAATGAGTTTTGATGTGCTCTCTAGCAAAAAGTCTTTGCCCCATCTGACACTCAAGTCAGCTTCCAGGGTGCCGTTGTTTTCCTCATAGTCAAGCTGTAAGAGAATGTAGTAAGGACAAAATTAAAGTAAAGGAGCAGACCACAGTACAAAATAATGGTTGCCTAATATGTAGAGGGTCCCCACATAATGCTTTGGGGATAAAAAAAAAAGACTATTCGATAAATTTTTATTAAAGTTTCATAATCCATGATTGCAAGCTAAATGATATTAAAACAATACAGCCTTGATGCATGTTTGAGTCACAGTTGATTTATGACATTGATAATGTTTTGCATACCTTTCAAAATTATCATCAGTAATAAAAACAACAACCCAACAACAAATGAGAATATAATGCAGTAGCATTACATCATGATAAAGTTACACAACAGGGACAGTCATAAATGTAAGTGTCTTTGAAAAAATATCCAAACTGTCTTCTGATTAATTTGGACGGCACACATCCAGACCAACACTGACAATTGGATTTTTTTCATTAAAAGACAAATCATCATTCACAAGAAATTATCTTGAATTTGACTTTTAAAAAATAATCTTGAATTTGATTTTAAAAAAATCTTGAATTTGACTTTCAACAAATTATCTTGAATTTGACTTTTAACAAATTATCTTGAATTTGACTTTCAACAAATTATCTTAAAATTCAACTCACAGCTGGGATGTCACAGGTCAAGCTCTGCTCGTCATGTCGTTTTCCTGGGGCTGGGAGTTTCTGAGTGCCAGTGTCAATGATGCATTCATAGTTTTTCTGAGGGAAAAGAGAAAGAAAGGAAAAACCATGATTTTGAATGAAGTATACAAACCTTTCATCGAAAAAATTACTTCTATTGAGTAATGTAGAAGCAAGAGGCACACTTTTATTTTGTGATTAAAACTCAAATTTGGGAACAGAAAAGAAAAGGAGGAGGGGGGGGGGGAGTATCATCAATACGTATAGAATGTAGCCTACTGCTTACTGCACGAGGAAGGAGCTGTAACCCCTCCCCCCCTGCCCCCTTTCTCCTCAATAAAAAAAACCCTCAAACCAACAGCAAACAAACAATCAAGCAAAGAGGCAAACAACAAACTTTACTCCAACTTGTCAATAATACTTACAGGCAAGTCAGGTATGTTGTAACCTTTGAGCAGGATTGTCTTCTTCACCCCGACTGGCAGGTAAATGTCTTTGGTGACTTTTGTGTCAATTTGGGGACAATGCTGGGGTCCATGGCGTCCCGGTTTTGGGTTCTGTTGTGAAACAGAGAATTCTATAAATCATCATCATAGCTAAAATAAAGTAATTATAATTAGTCTTCTTTTATTTTTTGTTTTAAATATAAAGATGCTATAATTCAAATCATAATCATGATAAACATAATATAACTTTAATCAGATCCAGAAATCATAAGTTACTTTAAAAGTAAATCTAAGACTAAGTTAAGCATTATTCACTATAAAAGAAAACTCTTATGGTCTCGACGTTTCTTCTGATTGGATTGAAAGGTGTTCTAGTGTAGTGTGCTCCTCTCATTTCCTTTTATTTCCATATCTGACTTTTGCTGTAGGCCATATAGGCCTATATAAAGTTATGGAGTCATGCTAGGACTGCTGCAAAGCCTCATTAAAAAAAATAAGTAGAGGCATAGCTTGACAATAAATAAATAAATAAATAAAAGAAAAACATTAAAAAACCCCTTCAAAACCTATTTTTATTGTTACTTTTCAACAAAATCTCATTACTATTGCCTAGAGATTGGTAGCAAGCTAAGGTAAAAAAAGAAACCAACGGCCAGTGTGCTTACACTCTTTCCTCTGACGATGTGAGACTGGCAGTTTCTGGCGTCATCGAAGCAGCCGTTGTCATAGACACACCAGTCACACTCAAAGCTAGAGTTGGTACAACCGATGCAACTGTGGAAGAGAGGAAAAAAATAATAGGTCTGTATAGAAAAACATAACGACAGTGAAAATAGTACATTTTTATATAATAAGGAATTTAACTCTTTCACGAGTTTCTATTACGAGTCGTAATTTTTGGGGTTATCCCCCTTACACCATCGAGAAATGAGTTTGCCATGTGTTGTCCCTTGGCAATCTGTATCTCTCTTGCTGTCTTTCTCTCGGTCTATCTCTTTCACTACTCTTCTTTTCTTTTTCTCCTTTCCTCTTCTGTTATTCCTTCGCATATACATACACGCATGCTCTCCCCCCCCCTCTCTCTCTCTCTCGCACACATTGACTTATTTATTTTTTCTCCCCTTTCTTTTTCTGCCCGAATGATCGTCTTTGTGGGCGTCTGTCTGTCTGTCTGTCTGTCTGTCTGTCTATCGGTCTGTCTACGTATATCTAACTTTATTTGTTTGTATGTGTGTGTGTGTTTGCTTGTGTGTGCGTGTTCAACCACTTACAACAGGCAATAATCACATAATGTATCTCACAAATTGTCACTCACCTGTGAAAGTTTGAGCAGTTATAAAAAGTGAAACTCTTCGTGACAAAAAGTTTCCCCGTCTCAGTGGAGTTGAGCGCCACAGTGACAGTGCGGAACCCATCAGTGCCCAGCGATATACCCAGTTTGTGGAAGTCGGGCGTGGAGCAGATTGTCCCGAAGAACCAGGGCTTGGCGGGACAGCTCCAGTCCAGCTCCAGGAACACGCAGGTATAGGTTGACGTCATCGGCAGTTGTGGGATTGTCAGGTGGAGCTGTTGAGATGATGGTGGTGGTGGGCGTGTCCGGGGTAGGGGAAGGGGAGGAACGGAGGGCGGTGTTATTATAGTTTGTATGTGACAAGTTGGATGGGGCGGGGAATGGGGTGGAGTAATTATTTCGTGGTTTGTTTTTTTATGCTTCGTATTTTCATGTAGGCTACGTGGAGAGTATGCTCGCAAGATGATTGATAGATAGATGGATCGACAGACAGAGTAAAAGAGAGAGAAAGAAAGAAGGAGTAAGGTTTGGTTTGGTTTAACGCCCCATGCAACTCTGTAAGGTCATTTACGAGGCGGGACCTCCGAATTTTACGTCCATCTC
>JAUKPP010218575.1:0-13850 GCA_032273245.1 Phyllaplysia taylori | reverse complement strand
CCCAAAAAAAAAACAAAAAAAAAAACAACTCAATTATTGATTCAAGGTTAACATGGTTTTGTTTTTTTTTGTTTTTTTTTTACTTGAAATGAACTAATATACTCGGCACCAAATCAGGACACGGGACAAAAAAACACAAAAAAGTCACCCGTCCTTGCAACGCTATAAGAGACGAGAGATTTCTACCCAACCCATCAGAGCATAATGAATGTGGTCAGAGCCAACCCGGGCTGAGAGGGTTCTTAACCAAGAAACAGGTTAAGCAACACTGGTCTGTACTCTAGTGGTCATCTAAATGTAGGGTACATTTTTTTTTATCTTGTCTTTTAGCTTTTCCCTCTTAATTTTTTAAAATACTTTTTATCTCAGATTTTTTGTGAGGTGAATACGGGGTATTTGTGTTCAGTGACTAATCAGCTTGATGTTACACATTCATTTAAGGAGGAAGATAGGAGACGGGCCGTTATCGATTTGCTGTCTAAGCTAAGGCTCAATCGCGACCCCGCCCCCTTTTGCGTGTTCAGTAAAGATTGATTGTAATGAGTAGAGCAAGGCCTAGGCGTGCTATTTGAAAGAGGTTTTGGTCATGTTGTGGTTTTACAGCACTATAAACTTTGTAAGGTTATTTCACCTCTGTGTAGTATATATTAGTAAGCTATTGTAGAGACGAGGTTTTATTGGTGAGGATTTTGGTTTTACGTTCCTTGCAACAATGTAAGGTAATTTAAAGAGGCGTGCTACTTTGACCTTGCTTATCAAAGAAAAATGAAAAAAAAGCCCTGGCTTGTCAGGGCCAACCCGGGCTAAGAGGGACACAACATCACAGTAGAGACTTTCGCCCAATGCAGGGATCGGCGCTGTGGTGTAATGGTTAGGCTAGTCGCCTTTCATGCAGAGGACCCGAGTTCGATCCCCGAGCGCGGACGATTTGAGTTTTTCTGCTGGGATTTTTTCCCTCTCAGCCCCAGTTGGCCCTGACAGGCAGGGTCGAAGTAGCCCGTCTCTTATATGACCTTACAATGTTCCATGGGGACGTAAAACTGGTAACCAAACCAAAGAGAAACAGATGGAGCAGGCCCTTTGAAAAGAGAAAGGCAATAGGAGAAAAAAGTGTGAGTCTGTGTCAGACGAGGTTTTATTGGTGGGGATTTTGGTTTTACGTCTCTTGCAACAATGTAAGGTAATTTAAAGAGGCGTGCTACTTCGACCTTGCTTGTCAAAGAAAAAAAAAGAAGAAAAATACATTTTAAAAAACCTTTTTTTGTCAGGGTCAACTTGGACTGAGACTACTGAGAGGGACACAACATCACAACAACAACAACAACAAAAACTTGCTTGTCAGGGCCAACCCGGGCTAAGAGGGACACAACATCACAGCAGAGACTATGCGGGATCGAACTCAGTGCGTGCTAGGCGAAACTCCCCCAGGCGCCTCTATAAATAAGTACCGTACATTTACTACATGTACATGTAACTTCTAACTACACCCAAGACGCCAGTACAGACGTTAATAAAAACACGAGGGAATTGGGGCTGTGTTTGGTGTGCTTTTTAGTTTTACGTCCCTCGCAACACTTTAAGGTCATTTTGAGGGATGAGCTAGTTTCACCTTGCCTGTTAGGGCCAACCCGGGCTTAGAGAGAGGGCGGAGAGCAGTATTATACGCTCTTGGGGGGGGAGGGGGCCGAGATCATAACACAAAGACGGGGTTGCTCCCCCCCCCCCCCCCCCCCACACACACACACACACACACACATGTGAATCGAATTTGGGTCTTCTGCATGACAGGTGAAAAGCCTAACCATTACACCATAGACGGCGGTCGAAGTGTGTGTGTTTGTGTGTGTGTATGTGTTTGTGTGTGTGTGTGTTGAGGGGGGGGGGGGGGATACATTAACCCTGATCTTATCCTAATCGATGTGTTGTTTGTGTTGATTTTCCTTTGGCGTCGCTTCCCTTGCAAAACGGTAAGGTCATTAATTAACAGTTGGGCAGCTTCGATCTCACGGACCAGGACCAACCAGGATTGAAAATATGGACACCCAACATTATGATGATCAAACAGGCCAAGAACAAACTCAGAGATGTGATGCTGCGCGCGTGTTGGTGTGTGCACGTGTATGTGTGTGTAGGCCTACTGTGTTATGGGATTGGTTTAGTTCGATTACCAGTTTCACGTCCCCTGCAACCTTGTAAGTTCATTTAAGCGACGGGCTACTTCGACCCTGCCTGTCCGGGCCAACCCGGGCTCAGAAAGAAAAATCCTAGCAGAAAAAGCAAAGATCGTCCGCGACCAGGATTGAGCTCGAGTCTTTCGCATGAGAGGCAAAAAGCCTAACGATTACACCACAACGCCAGTGTGTTATGGGAGTAAGTGCGCGCGCGCGTGTGTGTGTGTGTGTGTGTGTGTGTGTGCTAGTGGGGGTGTGGGGAGTGTGTGCTGTGTTGGCAAGTGAAAGGGGGCGTGTACATGGATAGGTGTGTGTGCTTGTACAAATGTGATCCAATTAGTTTGAAACACAGTCTTCTCATCATCCACGGTTTATTTTTATTGGAAATGAAATTACGTGAGGCGACTGCTCTACACACTTTCTCAAATAAAAAAAGTTAACAGAATTATCAAACAATCTTTTGTGTAGTAGAAGGCGTGTAGGGGGGGGGGGGCCCGTATTTTTGGTTTCCAGTTTTACATCCACTGCAACACTGTAAGGTCATTTAAGAGACAGACTATTTCAACTCTGCCTGTCAGGGTCAACCCGGGCTGAGAGGGAAAAAATCCCAGAAGAAAAAAGCCCCCAGATTGTCTGCGTTTGGGATTGAGCTCGGGTCCTCCGCATGACAGGCAAAGAGCCTAACCATTACACCACAGCGTCGGTTGAGTAGTAGAGAGAGAGTTGAGTGCACTACAAGCTCCCCATGATACAGGGGTCTGGCAGAGCAGGGATAAAGTGTCCACTTCCAGGTTGAATCCCATGAGATCATTGAGATTCACAATTTGCTTATTCAAACTTTCAGGCTCTGATCCAATCCCATCATAGGTGGACTTCAAATTTAGATATCTATCCTCCTAAATGGCTTTATAGGGTTCAAAAGGGCATTATT
Organism: Phyllaplysia taylori; assembly: GCA_032273245.1. Lineage (NCBI taxonomy): Eukaryota > Metazoa > Mollusca > Gastropoda > Aplysiida > Aplysiidae > Phyllaplysia > Phyllaplysia taylori. The sequence goes on along the minus strand of JAUKPP010218575.1, from coordinate 10,748 downwards.
AATATAAACAACAACAGCAACCAAACAGCAAGAAAAGCAAGCTTGTATAGAGACTGAAGTGAATTTATTTCACTAAATCTTGACCACAACACACTGTGTGGTTCTGTAGTTACACACCAGTGACACACTATAAAACAAGTAATCTCTCAGTTGTTCATCATTCATACTCTATGTATTTCTATCATTACCAACAAAGTTATGAAACAACACTTTTACCTCAGCCTTGCAAACACATTCTAATAAATATATACAAGTGTTTATACATCTACACCTCACAACCAATAAACCCTTTGCCAAGACTACACAAAATTATACATAATAAACGTAGTCATTTACACATTTATCACTACACTTCACACCACTAAACCCTTTGCCAAGACTAATCACCGTCTTGCAAGAAATAGGAAAGAGCAACACATACACTCATTCATGTGTGCCAAGGAGCACCAAACATTAATTATACCAATATATCGGTTCTTTACATGAACTTGTTATGTGGAGACTTTATATCAAAGTTCATGTGATGCATGCAATATGTAAAGACAAAGTGCAGAAATAGAAAAGAGAGATTAAAAACTCATATCACAAGTTTCCATGTTGGATCTTAGTAGAGCAATGAGCTCTTGTTGTATCTACATACATGGTTTGACTAAAAAAAATGTCTTTTTTATCTCTCTCTCTCTCTCATGGTAACATCCTCTCTCCCTCTCACTCTGTCTGTCTTTGTCTGTCTGTCCACCTGTTTCTGTGTCTCTCCTTCTCTCTCTCTATCACATACGCTTAGAGACACACACAGAGCAACACACACACACACGAAAATATACACATACATATGTGCATAAACCTTGCACACACACACACACACACACAAACACCCACACACAAATATACACATACACATGTGTATAAACCTTGAACATACACACACACACACACACACAGTAGAAACATTCCCCAGGACTAAAATCATTTTGTTTCTAAGGGTTCGACTGAATGTCTAAAAAGGCATGATATCAACATTATACATAGATATCAACATTATACATAATATGCCTTGTGAACAAAGTAGAATGCTGGACATACATTAACACAAGCATAATTTTACACTACATAACTTATTAATATTGCACCTATATATATGAATAATTTAACTATTGTCGTGAAAAAGATTTCAGTATAAATAACTGATAACCAACAGGTTTAAAGATACATTTTTTTTTTGTGCATTCTACGACAATGAGGTGACATAAGAGGAAAGATCTCTGATTGTAGCATATATCTTCTCATAACACGACTGAAGTTGGAGCCTTAAAAATTCTAATGAACGTATGAACTTTACATTTTGAGTTCAAAGACTCACATACTGACATGACTACTTGCTGTCTATGGCCAGGTACCCATTCAAATTTGTGTCAAGTGTCTTTGCAAAAGATACAACATTGGGCCCATGCTAGACTACTGACGCCACGATACACATTTCATTCTCTACAAAAACCACAACCTGATATCTCTATGGCAGCCACAACCGTCCCATGCTCCGGGAACTTGTGATGAACACAACAGTGTTGACTGCCACAGCTACAGAAATAAGAATAAGCCTATGGACATGATCATGATATTATTGAGAAAAAAAACAATACGTTATTGAGTTGGTGCATGGACAGTTATGTATGGACGGAACATTTTCCTCAAGTAAATATCATTGGGTCAACAGATGGAATGGCAAACATCAACAGCAATAGCCGTCTACAGCAGGACAGAGAAAGCAACAAATTCCAACCTGACTCATAGATACCAGTTTTACGTCCCCTGCAACACTGTAAGGTCATTTTAGAGACGGGCTACTTTGACCCTGCCTGTCAGGGCCAACCCGGGCTGAGAGGGAAAAAATCCCAGCGGGAAAAAACCCCAAATTGTCCGCGACCGGGGATCGACCTAGGGTCTTCCCGCATGATAGGCGAAGAGCCTAACCATTACATTACAGTGCCGGTATTCCACCTTGAGCATCCATTCAATGTGTTGAAAACCCTGAATGCTCTAAAGTAAGGGGAGAGGAGGCAACTGTGGTCTGCAATAAAACTGTGCAGAATCTATGATGGTTATAATGGAAGCTTTACAACACTATTAAATCTGTAGGGTTATTTCAGTGCCAGAAAAAGCTGTTGTTGTTTTTTTTCCACAGAAAAAGGATTAGGAAAACTGAAACTCTTAAAAAGAAGACATAGGAGCAGAAAACCCCAAAGCATGTGCCAACCAGTATCTCTGCACTACACCAGTTTTCTCGACTCACATCTTGTACTTTATAAACAGACACGCCCATTGGAAAAATGGCACTTATGAGTAGACTATAATAGGTAAGCAAGCTTCAAGTTTTCCTCTTGTAAATTATCAATTTTTTTATTAACAGTTTTACATCCCCTGCAACACTGTAAGGTCATTTAAGAGACGTGCAATAAACATCTAAGGGTGTGCAGCATAAACACTACAGTTGTAGTCGCCAGCACACACTTATGAACAGATAAAAGATTATCCTAGAGAAAACTTGAGTTAAGAGTTGTATGAATTTGTGATCCTGTCTCTTCCACAGTCGGTGTATGAATGGCAAAACCATATTTCATCAATATTACGTAAGACTATCGAAAGTGAAAAAGTAGCAAAAATCAGTTACGATAGTCTTATGGAGCGGTGACGGTTTAGACCTAACGAATCTTCTAAAAAGGTCTCCCTACAGTCACATTGGACGACCATAACAACATTTACATCTCGTGTCAATCAGTGGCTGGGTAGCTACCAAGTATCTGCAGAGAAAAGGAATGTACCGGAACTTCCAAGCATTCACACATTAAAGACGAGCAAGCAAAGCAAAGTTTCATGACATTCGTATCACAAGCACGTAATTTCTAAGCCCCACATCTCCAGGAAAAGTCAGTGATAAAATTCATAACCTCTCACAAAAATAGCAGAAAGCCTTGCTTATAACATCAAATTTATACAGAATCTCACTGGCAAGCTGCTTCCCTCTTTGTTGGTGAGTAGAAATAAAATTGTGAATCTGTTGAAACAAATCTCATAATTTCCCATCCCGTGGTGCGTCACAGCTCATACAAACACATCCAGAGTCGTGAACCCTCAAACGAAAATCTCAGTGAGATTTGAATTAGTTTTCAGTGAGATTCAACACATGAATTGGTGCAGAAAGAAGCTGTTTATCTTCTAGTTTCTACACCTACTGTTGCTGCCTTAATTCAAAATAAGTAGAAGGGAATTCCGTATCAACTCACTAGACAAAGACATGCCAGACAATTCATCAAGACATTTAGTTTATTTACGTAAAAGTGGCTGTAAAATTGGCTATCAACGATAAACATCAAAATCCCAGGCTCGTGAAAAGTTCATTAAGGTCTTGATCTTACCAGCACAACCCATAAAAAAACATCATGAAAATTCAAAAATGTTTGTGAGGGAATGAGGGAGTGAGATGGACAAAGGACCCATCACACTCACAATAAAATCATGCCAGCCGTCAACTCTAGGTTTTTGTCTACTTTCTGATCAACTAATGTGAAAGAAAAGTTGTGCTTGCGAAATGAAATTGTTTTCATTAGTTTTCTCACTTCAACATGAGTGAGGCAAGAATGGAATGATGGTGACGAGATGATAAGTAGCAGTCGTGGATCAGGCGGTTGAGGTCTGAAGTATTTTCAGCAGTTTGCTGGCACATGTGGCAACCCCATTGACGGCTGCAGTGCTGGGTCGGTTTGACAAAGCACTCCCAGGTCGTGAGCCTGGCGTGTAAGGTCGTGGGGTCACGTGGTCGTGTCGTGGGGTGTGGGGGCTCAGCAGAGCTGACAGTTTGTCCAGGGCATTGAGAGACAGCAGATCCTGAGAAACAAAAGAAAGATAGGCTAAAGACTACCTCATTTGTCCCCTTCAGAATTTGGCGTAACCAATCAAATAAAATAGCGTTTGCATGCTATTAGAGGCTACATTTTGAAAAAGTTTCGTTCTCAACTCTATGTTCTTAACTTCTCTATACTTTCACTTTTCATTATGAAAGAGGCTTTCAGATTAAGTGCTTATGTGTGTGTTTATGAAAAATCGAAAAAATTGCGCTCCTGGGTCAGGAGTTTTTGGGGATTGGGAGAAGCCCCAAGCATGGGTTCCAACAGTGGCAGTGGGCTTAGTGTCTAAGAAAAGTATGCTAGAGAGATCGGCAGGGAGAAGGATACGGGTACTATCATTATAACAGAGACAAAATCAATTTTATCTCGTTCAACGAGCGGGGATTGCACTAGTGGTTTTATAAATATACTTGTCTTCTTGTGGTAAATCTGTGTAAGTCCTTTCTAGCTATGAGTATGAGTGAGTGCTCATGTATGTGATGACGTTTTCTACCTTGTATCTACCAAAACAAATTTTTCTCCCTAGCAGATGAATAAACATTGTTATTGTCATACATACTGAGCATCAAAAGAAACGGGACACTTTTGGATCAATGCTAAAGTCGTGATATTTGTGAAGAAACCTATTGTGTTTGGTATCTAATTGAAGGAAATTTATTTAGGAATCTGAAAATAGCAACATTAAAGTGAAATTCAACACTTTTGGTAACATCCAACCACCATGAAGAAAAGGAGTAAAAAATCAATTGTACAAATTTTGACGTCAATTTCTGAGGTACTGAAAGCACAATTCAAATGCAGAATGGGTTGACACAATTCCATTTTCTTCATGGCGGTTTGATCAAAAGTGTACTTTAACGTTTTTCACAAATACAGCGACTCTATCTTCGATCCAAAAATGTCCTGTTTCTTTTGGTGCTCAGTATATATATATAAAATTTGTTTTCTGAAATGTTGTTATATATCAAGGTGTTTTTTTAGCTGTTCCCTGCTCTCAGTCTAAGAGGTCTTCAAGACCTACAGAGCCATGGCAGCAGAGTTCTACACCCTGAGGCTGGAGAGCCCTATTATTGGCCATTTAATACAGAAGTGCAATAAATGCAATGTCAAGAAGTCTCCTGGCTGGGGTTTCGGGAATAAATATAGACACCATGATATCGTGCAGAACATGAGGAAGCTATGTAACAACCATAAAGTGACACTGTTACCTTTTTGAGTTGCTCCTGTGTGCAGAGACTGCGTAGTGCCAATAAGGCGTTGGTCTGAACCACGGAGTGAGCGTCATGACAGGCAGACTCGAGCAGACTTGACGACACAGGGTTTGGGTTGGCAGTTGGGGCGGGGAGAAGGAGGGGATAAAACAAACCATGATCAGTTACTCATTTTGAGGAAAGATCTTTTTCAAATGCAGCGCCTAAGTTATGGAATACTCTCTCGAGCAGGACTCGGAATAGCAAGAATTCTAAATCTTTTAAAAGAAATTTAAAAACAGAACTCTTCAGGGCAGCATTTTCATAAAGCACAATGGTTGACGACTTTTAAACAGATGTGACTGCTTTTTGTCTTTAGTAGGTTTTCTTTTTTAATGACACGGTTGTTTATATCATTCTTCTTTATACAATCCAATATAAGTCATTGAGACTTACCCTTGAGTTTTAGCTGGGGATAGCTGAAGAAGAAGAAGTGCTGTATATTCAGCAAAACCTACAAACACAAAAAGAGAAAAGCGGGAGGTGGCGAAAGGTCCCTTGTGGGACTAGAGAGTGAGAGAGGAAGATAGAGAGAGGGGACTAGACATAAGCAGGAAAGACAAACAGAAGCTGGCGAAATGAAGAAGCAAGAAAGAGGGAAAGGAAAGGGAAAAAGAAAGAGGAAAAGAAGTATAAAAGAGAGCAGATGTACGTTTAAGAAACTTACTGTGCGATGAGTTTGTTCTTCTTTATATCTGGGCACAGCACGGCTGAATGCATTCCCAGATTTCCACATGCACCTGAAGCACAAAAACAAGTCAATTCAGGCCTTGGAATCTCGCTTTTGTACCAATAGGCTGTAAAAAGTTATCTTTTGATGTTGGCTTTCAGTTTTACATCTCTTACAACACTGTGAGGTCATGTATGAGATGGGCTACTTTGATTTTCCTATTGGAGCCAGCCCAGGCTGAGAGGGATGGATCCCAGGTGACAGACACAGATGCTCGTCTCCCACATGCAATCGAACTTGGATCTTCTGTATGATAAGTGAAGAGCCTGATCGTTTCACCACGGACACAGGAAAGTTATCTTTTATTACAAAACATTTGTATCAATGAAAATGTACCGGTGATGAAAAAAATTACACCCATCCATAAAAATTGCAAAAAAAACCAACACTGACAATTTCAAAACATGTCTGTGCTTATAATATGTTTAAAATTGGTATAAATAACAGAACTAAACTTCAACTTGAATAAAAAGAAACAATCCAGTCAGAGAAATTATAGGCCCACTTCATAAAAAACGACTTATCTCGAGGTTGAACTCACTGGCAGCATTAGCCCTGGTCTTCGTGATGGGGTCCCTGAGTAGGTCGACCAACAAGGGAAGAGCAGGCCGTAGTCGAGGGTACAACTCTCCGCTGTGGTAACTGGCGTTGCCGACGGCGTAGGCTGCACACTGTTGTCACGGATTGTAGGGGATGGAACAGGTAAGAATGATACAGTGACATTGTGAGATGAAATTAATCAAGGTTAGGGTGTAGAGATGGGGGATGTTGACGAAGATGACCCAAGACAGACAGAACTAGAGATTCGTTGTTGCTGCCCTAAGCGCCAGATGGCACGAAGGTTAGTAAGTAGTAAGTAGCAGTAGGGTGTAGAGATACTGGTATTTCATAAGCTCTAAGTTTTAACTAGATCCTGTGAAACTCAGATACATCAAGATTGTCAGGACCACCCAGCGTCCTCGTTATATCCGAGGTCTCGTTACATCCATGCTTGCTGTATCCGAGGTCTCGTCACATCCAATGTGTCTTAACCAAAATGGACAGGGATTTTCATATTCTTTAATTACATCAGAGGCCTGGATACATCCGGGCTTGTTGTATCCCAGTTCCATTGTCGTAACTAACAGATTTGAAAGAGCTAATGCCTTTTAAACTAAAGGATAATGAGCTGATATGATAGGTGATGAATAAACATTAAGGTTGATCTTTAACAAATTAAAAAAATTGTATTGAGAAGTGAGTATGTTTTGTCATCCATCTTGTTAAGTAAGCTTAACATTTGCACAGACTGGTGAGTGTAAAATGGCTTAAGATGATGACCATTCAATAACCACAACCGCTTTCATTGTATTAAATCTTTATAAAATCAATATTCAGAGCCCAAAATGTCCATTTGACAACATTTTGTACATCTGATTTTCCCCCGAGTTCTCAAAAATCCTAATCATGACACCAGTGGAAGGCAACAAGCAATATCGGTATGTCATCTGGCAAACCATCACATGACTCGACATAGCTAATCCAAGATGAGAACAAATAGTTCATAGACAATCTATCAAGCCATCAAACCATCAAGCCATCAAACTCAAACAACTGGACAAGACAGCTTTCCATAAACCAACTATATCTGTAAAAACCACCACTAGAACTGACCTTCCTCACGTTGGAGTCGACATCTTTGAGACAACCCACGAGACCATCAAGGATTGCTTCCCTGCCAGAGAAAAAGACAAAGGAGAACAAATTGTAATGATAACTAGAATTTTTACTGTGTAGTTTCAAGTTCTAAAAAATAAAACGCCCAGTGCCCACTATAGAGATAAATGGGTGTTTTTGTATTTAACTGATCGATTCTAAAAGACAGTAGGAAGATAAAAACATTCTTCTGTTTGCCGTCAATTAATCCTCATAAATTCATTCATTTTTTTTTTAAATTGAAGAAGTTTGGAACAAGATTGCTATTTGTAAGAAATAAAACAGATACGTAATGTATATATATCTATCAATAATAATAATAATAACACAAAAAATCACAGATTTCAATTTTACAGCGCATTTTCACCTGTGTTTGAGAGTAGGATACATCTGTGCGTCATGTCTCATGAGGTTCCCCAGCAGGCTGCAGATTCTGGATTTGACTGCGGCGGTTGGATGTTGGATGAATGAGACGAGCAGGGAAAACTCATCTGCAGGAGGAAAGGAGTATCACGTGGACAATTCTCAAATAAAACCAGCTACCAGTATAAAATGACAACAACTAGGCAAACCCTTCAGTGGAACACACAGGGGGTAAGCTTACAGGGAAGGCTCTGAGAAAGACCTGCCTAGTTAAAAAAATAAATGAAATTAGTACTACCTAGAGGAAAAATTCGTAATTTGGAACAGAAATTTGTAATCGAGCAATGTCAAATTACCGATAATCCGTGTGATGCGTCAACTTGTATCAGAAGTATAATTAATATTAATAGTGGAAGAAAATGGTTGGTAGTTTTGATGGCTTTAAAAATGGCACAGTTTATCTTTAAGTCAATATTCTTGCATATAGGACACGGTGAAATATAGTTTTCAATGGATGTAGCAGTTGTTAAAGCACAAAAAAGTATCCTTGGTAGAAATTGATAAAAAAATACCTAATAACTCTCTTCCTCTTGTTTTGACGAGCGCCTATTTCCAGGAGGTTGCAACACATACTGCAAATAAAGATTGCGCGCTAACACAGTCTCAACTCACTGTCTACCGGCGCTGTGGTGTAATGGTTAGGTTCTTCGCCTTGCATGCGGAAGACCATGGTTCGATCCCTGATCGCCGACGATCTGGTGTTTTTTACTGCTGGGATTTTTTCCCTCTCAGCCCAGGTTGGCCCTAACAGGCAGGGTCGAAGTAGCCCATCTCTTAAATGAGCTTACAGTGTTGCAGGGGACATAAAACTGGTAACCAAACCAAACCAAACTCACTATCTGCTCCTCTGAACACACTGGTCACCAACTGTAGATGCTCTGGGGAGGATCGAACCAGATGGCTGCAGATGGACACTGCATCACACAACACACTGAGCGGGCTGCGGTTGTCCAGACAGGTGCGTAGGAATCCAACAGCCTGGGGAGAGGGGAGAGAGTGCTTGTTTTCGTTACTTACAGTTCTATTGACTGTGTAAGGTCATGTGGACACCAAGGAAAAGAGTGTTTGTGTGTGTAATAGAATCAGAAACAGTTCCAATGTAGCTATTGTTATAATAATAATCGATTGCATTTATATAGTGCATATCCCAATTACTGGCTCTATGCGCTTTACAATCATTATTATCCCAGCAGACCAAGTCACTCAAAAACCTTCTCAACTTCTTAGGAAGCAAAGCAAAGAGATTGAAACTTTGTATATAAGTCATGTCGCACCAAATGAATCCTGCACTTTGCTCTGACTATTTCACTATTCCTTCTATACACTTCTGCAATAAAGCAGCTCATTATCATGGTAAAACAAGTTTTAAACCAAATGGGAAGTCTTACAGGTAGAACCAACCCATCCTTGAGTCGTAAAATTAAGAGATACGATTTTATGATTCAGTTGACCAAAGGATAACCTAAATAACTAAATATTCCATTGGATGGCGCCACAAACTAAACCGCAAGCTTCACAAAGGCTTATTTAATAATAATAATAATAATGGATTGCATTTATATAGCACATATCCCCATTACTGGCTCTGTGCGCTTTACAATCATTATTACCCCAGCAGACCAAGTCACTAAGAAACCTTCTCAACTTCCTGGGAAGCATCCAGTGCAAGCTGCCATTTTACAAGCGACAAACACTGTTTCTATGAATAGCTGTAAGAGAAAACTGCATTGTGTACCAATTGTTCGACCCCTGACTCAGTTTTTATACTAGAAAAAAAACGGTTATTTTTATTGCATTTAGGTGCAGATCTGCCCCCTCCTCTCTGGGGAAATCACTGTGTTGTTACAGTTTTTATCCAGTATGGGACAGTCCTATTGTCATTAACATCTCATCAGCTACTACAGAAAAACCTCGTTGTATATCACCGCCAATACTCGCACTGTTGGAGAAATTGTTCTTTTATTACAAATGCACACGTACGCTTGCTGTTATAATACAAATTTCCCCCACGGCGCTCAAAGATTTTTAATCTCCTGTTCCCCTACAAAACCTCTTGACGAGCCTGCTCTACCAGATCCTTACCTTACACTCGTGTACCCTTGAGGCCAACTGTTCCCCTACAAAACCTCTTGACGAGCCTGCTCTACCAGATCCTTACCTTACACTCGTGTACCCTTGAGGCAAACTGTTCCCCTACAAAACCTCTTGACGAGCCTGCTCTACCAGATCCTTACCTTACACTCGTGTACCCTTGAGGCAAACTGTTCCCCTACAAAACCTCTTGACGAGCCTGCTCTACCAGATCCTTACCTTACACTCGTGTACCGTTGAGGCAAACTGTTCCACAAAAATAACATTGCCCAGCACAAGCCTTGCTACCAGGCCAATCGGAGTCTCCAGTGACGTCCCCTTGAGGTACCGGACGCACGCACCAAGCAGTCGAGGCAGGAACTTGGAGGTGTACAGGCAGCTGGGGACGGACAGAATCAAATAAAGATCAAGATTTTATTCATCCCTGTAGGAGAATTTGGAGTGCGAGAGTTGGCTGAAAAATAATGTCTTGTAGGCCGTATAATCTAAACAATTGTTCCTGATGTGGCTTTTTGTGACCACAGGGTGCCGGTGGACACAGCACACAGGTGGCGGCCCACAGGGAAACCTAATCCTGCTTATAATAATAATAATAATAATAATGGTATTTGTATAGCGCCTTCCCTTAAAAATTTCAAGCTCAAGGCGCTTCACAGA
>JAUKPP010218464.1:0-13851 GCA_032273245.1 Phyllaplysia taylori | reverse complement strand
TGCCCCACGCGGGCCTCGAACTCACGTCCTCTGCGTGATAGGCGAAGCGCCTAACCATTACACCACCGCGCCGGTCTGCATATCAAGGACTATCTGCTTTTACTTTTTAAGATTTTCATTTGTTCCAAGTGCCATTGAGTGGTAAATAACAGGCAAACATCGTGTGCTGGTTAGGCTCTTGACCTATCACACAGATTATAAGAGTTTGAGTCCCAAATGGGGAAGTTTTTTTCATTGAGTAGGGCCTATGTCTAGTTTTAAGGGGAAAAGAGGGTTGAGACTATTCTGGGTTTTGGAGTATTTCTTTGTTGTATTTATCTTTTTTCTCCTCTCTACTGAATTATGATAATACTGTGTTAAAAAACGTGTCCTAGACTCAAACTCAAACCTAGTACTGGTTCAAGACTTTTTTTTTTTTTTTGTATTTGTAATCCAGCTCAGCAGTATCCTGGGTGTGTATCCTCAGGGTATTGTCCTCAATATGTATTCTTACCTTTGTGAAAAAAAGGGGGAGAGCTTGTTTTTGGTACTTTTTCTGTAAGTTATGACTGAAAAGGGAAATTTCTGCTTCAAGTAGCATTGCTCAGGATTCTTTCTGGTGAACTGTGGTCATCATTGAATATCTATACATTACTTTGCAGGTAATCATACACATATGCTCATGCCATATTCCATCTTTGTTTGTCTCTCGTAGATGCTGTAAATGTGAAGAAACCACTAAGTAGAAATCCAAGTAAAGAAGAGGAAGGGGCCGTGTATGAGCTTGCTCAGCCGGCTGTTGGTGAATACGACGTTTCTCCTCCCAAACAGTCCCAGGCAGAGCAGAGAAACACTCACCCCAGAAGACCTTCACCAAAACCACGAAGCAGTCAGATAAAACGAGGGGATCAGGATGTTTCAAATGACTTCTCAAAAAATGCTTCTCAAAAGAATACTCAAAACAGTTCTCCGGACTTGAGCCAAGGATCTAAGAATCCTGACACACCTGATTCAGGGGTTGGGGAGAGTCACTCTGCGAGACGGAGGCCTTGTAAGAAGGTTGTCGAGATAGAGTATGAGGTGGCATCCGCCATTCGTCCAGGCAAAGCAGAGCTTTCAGCGACGAGAGTGTCATCCTCCCAGGGGAAACAACCCCTCAGCAAATCCAACTCTACAGCTACGGATTCAGGTATCTCAGTTTCATCAACGTCTCCTCCACTCAAGCATTCTACTTCGGCAGCCTCGAGGCATCCACCACATACAGCATCACCACACCGCCAAGCTCAGCACTCGGGCCGAGCAGACTTACAGCACAGCATGAGTCAGCCAGCACCCGTTGCCTCAAAAGGGGGCGGAGCTCCTGAGGGTGTCTACGAGGAGCCCTGGGATCTGAAAATAAAAAGACTCAAACAGGAGCAAGAAGAGAAACAGTCCAGAAAGTTGTCCAAGACAGGTGCGGTGCCGGAGCAGAAGCCGGACACATCTGTGCCCATGTACGAGCAGGCGTGGGACAGTGCGTCGCAACAACGCAAGCTGGAGGAGAGGCTCATCTTTGCCAGGAGTTTGTCTCAGACATCTCAGACATCAGAGGCGGAGATTTTCCATGATGCGCTGGACGCCGTTCCTGGTTCTAAGGTAGGCTCTCTTTTAGGAGAGATTCTTATTTTTTAGTTTTTTTCCTCGACATATATGTTACAATCAAGATTGGTTTGGTTTTGGTTTAGTTTTAGCTTAATGTCACTTGCAACACTGTAAGGTCATGTAAGGGACTAGCTACTTCGACCGTGCCTGTCAGGGCCAACCCGGGCTTCGTGGCACATTGTTCAAGCAAGAAAATAGAGATACTCAATCAAGCAAACTGCCTCATGCGGCCTCGAACTCACGTCCTCTGTGTGATAGGCGAAAGCCTAACCATTACACCACAGGCGCCGGTACATTCAGAGGGCATTGGCTTTGTATTGCTTGAATTGTAGTTTCTTATAGCATCATCAATTTTCTTTTGAGGGATATGTAATGTGGTATTTGCTTTTGGTTAGAATGTTATTTCTTTCCAACTGATATCTGAAATTTTAAAGACAAATTCAAATAGAGCCTATCTCGGATAGTTCCGTAACTTACCCCTTTCATAATGTATGTGGTAATTTAAAAATTGTTTTTTTCTAGACCACCGTATCAGAAATTACATGAGTCATCAATTTAAGTAATTATATTAATATGATTGTTCAGCCATGTCAATCTTTTGTTGTTGATTTTGCCAAATTGTTACACAGCATTGTGCATTTCTAAAAATCATTGAAAGGCTGGATTTGTTTGGTGTGATGTGTTCGGAGGCATGTTTGCTCCTTAGATGGATCTTTAGATATTTCTTAAAAGATCAGGAAAGTAGTAGACTCGTGTCATTCTTAACATGATTTATTTTCAGGGTGAACCGGGAGCAGTGCCAACCCACCAAACCTTATCAGCAGAGCCCCAAGGAGGTCTGAAGCCGCTACCCACCGACACTTACGAAGACGCATGGGATCTCAAGAATAATGTATTAGAACAACAAATAAGGTGAGCTTTGGTCTTTATGAGTGGTACATTGGTTTTAATTATTGATTATATCTGCCTTTGACACAATAAATATATTTATGCAGGGTTCAACAAGTTTAGAGGAGCTGCTTATTTTTAGTTTGTTTGCTTGACGGCTTTTGATTTAGCACCCCTTACAACACTATGAGGTCATTTATTATTATTTAGGAGGCAGGACTGGGTTCTTCGGGTCAAGAGGTTATGATATTGTCATCTCGCGCCAATTGTCGCAGCCTTTTTTCTCCCTCAATTTATTTTTTCATCTTTTTTATCTTGTGGATACTTTCAACTTTTTCTCATCAGAGTCTCTTCTTACTGCTACCTCCTACTTGCCTCTTTTCTCTCATTCCTTATCTGCTCCTCCCTCAACGACATCCCTGATCCTAGGATAGATAGGATCCAACACCTAGTCTTTTCAGGTTGGGATGGAAATTTTTGGAGGCATGTTGCGCCCATTAAATTAAAGATCCCTTGGCGTTTAGAAATTAAAAGTGTAGGCCTATAGGCTACCACTCAGGCAAAATTCAAAATTAATTCTTTCTCTACCCAAAACGTGAAGAAACTAGTCAGTATAAACATTACAGAGTATCTTAAAAATTAGAACTTGGCTGCCTGATAGGCAACACGAGACCCTACAATCGATTAGATACTTAAGAAAATGGTCACCAACGTAAAACAGCACACATTGAGGTGGCGCCTCTATAAATGAGTTACATCCAACTACAAGAGGCAGAACCTCCATTCTAACGTCAACATCCATCAAGAAGAGGTCCTTGTAAACAGTGACACTTAGTATTTCACAAACATTGTCGTTGTAGCTCTCTGAGCAAGTAACTCTGTTTCAGCAAATATCACAGATAACAATACTCAACCAGAAAGCATGATTCCTCTTGTCAATTAACCTGATGAAGACAGGAGTCCTGTTGAAAATTTGTACATAAATCTACCATATACCATGAATCATGCTTTCTGGTTGAGTATTGCTACCTTTACTGCTGTTTGTATTTCCACATGCGTTAAAAACTGTCGAATCCTTTGGGATCCCAGATTGCAGTATCTTTGTTGGAGAGCCACTTTCATCCTCGTCTGTTAGCAAATACATGTATCACAGGATATCAATAGAACTATTGTGACCAGGTCAATGAAAATTTTATCATTTCCTGTGGTCAAGGGCCTGTGATGTTTTTTTGAGGGATAGAAATTTACCAAATACATTTGATGGCCTTTTTTTTCTTAAATACCCCCCCCCCCCCCCCCAATATAACATGAATTTAGATTGATTATAACAAGATGAGGATTGATGGTGGAGTGGGCACATTATTCTGTCAAGATTTTCAACTATTCTGTTTCAAAATGTTTTTTATGTTGGAAACAAGCAATCAAAATAAGTACATTATTGATCATTTGAAAAAAAATGACTGTTATTGTTTTTCTTTTTAGACAGCATTCTTGGGTAATATCCGCCATGAAACATGTTTGTTAATGAATATAATCTAGAAAGTGTTAAAGCATAATGAGTATTCAAAACTACCTGACAGTCAGGAAAGCACTAATAATACTGTACTCCTTGTTTGGACAATAGCTTGACTTTATGGAGTCTCAGCCTATATTCTTTAAATTATTATGGATCTTTTGATGTATTTAATTTTTTTTCCATTCCTTAGCGAATGTACTGTCTGTTCCAAGTAGAGTAACTAATCCTATTTATGAGTAATGTCAACTTCCCTCACCACTTTGATGTCATCAAGAATCCTTTACACCAACAACACTTCTTTATATTTATGCTCATATTTCTACTTGGACATCAACAGACAAATGCAGATCCAAGCCTCAGCCACCTATGAAGAACCATGGGACAGAAGCAAGCAGCAGGAGCAGCTCCAGGCAAAGTTCCACAAGTCTTCCCCCCAGCACAGAGAACGGCCACCACAGAGGTCCAGCTCCGAGGTCCAGGAGCCAAACTGGGACGGAGCTGATGCAAAAGCCTCAGTAGTGAGAGGAAGTAAGTTAGCTCATTTGATTACCGGTATTGGGTAGTGCGTCTCGCGACTGACAGGCTGCGTTTCACCTGCTCTGTCATTTTTGTGTGCTTTTCCTAGGTTGTGATTGGAATGTGGCTTTCTAATTTGACATGCATTTAAGCGCCTAGAGCTGTGTACTCACGGGAGTGGGTGCTGTAGAAATGATCTACATTATTATTATTATTATCATTATTCCAAAAGATACCATCGCCCATGCTGAGCCTCTAAAAGAGCTGGAGCCAGCCATTCCACGTAAATTTTCATGTATTTTATAAGTTTCGTACTTGTTGACGGAAAATCCTATCCTTTTTTATTATCAACTATAATATTGTTGCTCTTTTTTACCCAGTGGTTTCTGGGTTTCTACCTATATTTTTACTGTTGTGTCTGCAATCAATGCATAAAAACATTGCTTTGAAATAAAGATTATTAATATTATGAATTTGTCTTTTTTTTTAAAATATATAATATAATGTATATTACCGGCGCTAGGGTGTAATAGTTAGGCTCTTCACCTGTCACGCGGCAGACCCAAGCTCGGATGATCTGTGGCTTTTTTCTGCTGTGATTTTTTACTCTCAGCCCGAGTTGGCCCTGACAGGCAGGGTCGAAATAGCCCATCTCTTAAATGACCTTGCAGTGTTGCAGGGGACGTTAAACTGGTAATCGAACCAAACCTAAAAATATAATAAAGAAAATGCACCTTATCTTTCAAACAAGCCTACAGATTGCTCTGAAATTTTTACCACAAAATATATCTTCCTTGTCTACAACCTTTATCAGTCTAAGATCAGAGCCAAGAATGTTTTACTATTTTTCTTACTCATGGAAGTCATTTGCATTTGTGCAGCTTTACTCAGGGGTAGTACACAACTGTTGCCTCTACTCCTCAATAGAATTAACGAAGCAACACTGCTGCATGTATAATTTGCGCATTTTAATTTCCAGAACAGTGTCTGAAAGTGGTGTATAGAAAAAAAACGAAATTATTTATGTACTATAGTTTTTCCCCCTCAGATGTGCAACTTTGTGGTTTCAAATAACACATTGCACGTTGAAATACCACAATGAACCCCCAAATATACAAATTGATATCACATGTGTCACGAGCCAGCTCAAGTATACACATAACAAAGGGAAATATCAAATACCACATAAAATGTACATAAAGTTTACATTTGAATTTGCTGTTTGTACATTTACTTTTGCAAGTGACGTCACAATATGAAAACTATTGGAAATTTCAAGTTTCAATGTGGCATTTAGCTTCCTATGTGCTATTTGAATTTGCTATGTGTTATTTGAAACATCGCATTTTGCGCATTTGAGGGGGAAAAACTATATAATGAAGAAAAAAAAGCATTTTGTGCATTTATCAATCATGCTAATCAGATATTGCTTCTTTCATAAAACAAGGATTTTAACTACCAAATTTTCAGGATTTTAACTACCAACTTTTCAAAGGGTTTTAATTGCATTTCACTTTTTTTTTTCACCCAGAGTACCACAGTATGGAAGAGAACAAGGCAAAGACTAAAAGCAAGGGTTGTAACATTGGACAAAGAATCAATCCCATGATTCCCCTTGTCAATCAGAAGTAAGTTTGTTTTTTGCTTGTTCTGCTTATTTGCTTTTTGTGGGTTTTGACACTCTACTTTGGTCATATTGACCCTGGGATTCCCTATTCCACCTGCTTGGTGTGAGCTCCTCTAAGTACTGAAATTTTAGAGGTTAGAGGAGAAAATGAGGATGAAGATGGGGGCGTTACGTCTAAGAAAATGTTAACATTTGCCTCAAGTTGTGGGGACAATGTGTGACTTCTCACCATTGGAGGGCATTCTCCTCCTCCCATGGATGGGCATTGGATCTCCTTGTATTCCCCCAGCCAGCACGTGAGTTGTGTGTTCATCTCTGGCCCTGAGTAATAGAATTATGGTACGGCTGGTGTTCTAGGACAAAAGGACAAAAGAATCATGAAGCAAAATTTTGCGGAGTGGGGCTCTTTACATTTTTATGAACTTTAACTCTAGCCCTAATTGAGCTAGTCTTGTGAGACCCTTGCCAGACTGTGAGTCTCAATATCCTGAATTTGGCCATGTTTAGAGTTTGACCTTATTTGACTATTTTTCCTTTCGTCAAATAAAATGGTTGTATGAGAGCTTTTAAACGCTCAGTCCCATGACCGATGCTGTGGTGTAATGGTTAGGCTCTTCGCCTGTCATGCGGAAGACACTGTTTCAATCCCCGATTGTTGACAATCTGGGTTTTTTCTGCTGGGATTTTTTTCCGTCTCAGCCCATTTGGCCCTGACAGGCAGGGTTGAAGTAGCCCGTCTCTTAAATGACCTTACAGTGTTGCAGGGGACGTAAAACTGGTAACCAAACCAAATCAGTCCCATGTTTGTGACGTGCATAAGTCATGTTATAGAATTTTTTTAAATATTTGATTTCTTTTATCCAATATAGAGCTCGGTTACAGTGTACTAAATATTTCTAAATCTCTTTTTTTTCTTTTTCCGTAAATTCTTTGTCAACTATTAGCACTTCATTCAAAAGACAATTTAAACATTAACTGTGTTATTGTTTTTCATTTTTCTGAAAAGAAAAATAATCAATAGCAAAGTTGTCCTTTTCCTAGATCTCTATTCACAGTTATGATTTCTACTTCCATACCAATTGTGAAGCTCTATATCCTGATTTCAGTTGGTTCCATGGAAACATCAGCAGGGATGATGCAGAAAAGATGTTGTGTGTCTGCAAAGAGGGAAGCTACATTGTTCGGATTAGTTCAGACAGAAAATCCTATTCACTTTCCATAAAGTAAGTAATAGGTGCAAGCTTAAAAGTCACACAGTCTACAGTTTATCATGTCCATGGCAACTTGCTTTGAGTTTTTTAAGCCATATATGTGTTGCAACTCTAAAAAGTCAAACCCTTGTCAAAAGAAGGGAAGACAGTTTTCAGCATATTTAGGTTTGCTAGGAAAATGTTGCTTGTGAATGTTCTTTGTGTCATCTAAATATATTTAAGTTAAAACACATTTTAGGGTGACTATTATATATTGAATAACGTTAATTTTTTTAAAAGTACTTTTGAAAAATATTAATTGTGAACCACCATTTTCCAAAAAGTAAAAAACATATTGCAAACAAAGAAAATAATTAAAGGAAATATTGAAAGAAAGATTTATCTATTTTAGAGTTCTTACATTTACTCTATTGCTTTTTCTCTCTTCCATACTAAAAACAAAGCCGAGACGTATAAGGTATGCTCTGTCTATATATTCATTTGTAGGGATAAATGTTTTGGAACATAATGATGATGACTGGTAAGGGTGGTACTACTGTATTTGATTTTTCTAGCACTTCCTCTCTTTCTCCCTTCTTTAGAGCCAAACTAAACCTCTCTCTCCCTCTCTCTCCCTGCAGAAGCTCAAAGCAGTACATCCATGTCCAGATAGAGGAGCAGCACCTCATGGATGGAACAGTGCGCTACATCCTGGGCAAGAACAGCAAAGAGTTCCCCTCCATCCCAGAGATGATTGACTACTACACACACCACCGCGTCCCCCTGAAAGGTGCCGAGCACATCACACTGCTGCATCCAGTGGAGTGCAAGTGGTCATAACCTGTCGACTGACATACCAGCTCTGATGAATGTCTTAATCCCTTCATTTATAACATTTTAGCGGTAATTACTTCCCTCTTTAGAACTTGCAACATACTTAACCAGCATCTGCATTTTCTGCTGGCATTTGTCCCTCTCTGCCCAGCTTAGCCATGACAGGCAGGGTCAAAGTAGCCTGTGTCTTTGACCTTACAGTATAGCAAGGGATTCAAAACTGGCAACCAAACCAAAACCTGCAGCACTTCCAGGTCTAGTAGTGGTGGGGTAGTGCCAAAAATATGTCAGAATTTGCAAGTTTCAGACTGTTACAAAATGTTTTCATATTTTAGCATGTAGGCATCATTCTTCCATGCAGGAGAGCATTCAAAGCTTTTATCTACAGCATGTTCTTTCCAGCACTAGGTTTTCTATTGTGTTGAAACGAACTTCCAGAAAGTTTTGAACAATTTGCAGGATTGTTGTTCTGCTCTGGCTCAAGTTCCATGGGCGCGTTTTTTGTGTGTCCCCTGCTCATTCCTATGAAATATACACCATCTTATCTGATGTATAATGTGCCAATGATGATGTTTGGTATTGCAGACACATTCATTTTCAAATGTTAGCAAAAGTTTCATGTTGTTTCAATGCTCACTTGAAAGAACCTTTTCAGCTCAAAATAGAGGTTTTAAAACTAGGTATACATGACTTCATCACTCATACAAATTTCCTCTCTTCTTGTGAGAATACAACTTTAGTTAATGATTTCAATTCAAACATAGTTGTATGGTCATTTAGTTCATGTGGGTCTTTCTTTACTTTTTTAGACCTACAGAACCCCTCAACCTTCATGCCTATATTCAGAGAATCTTTCGTGACTGGAAATGCATGTGTAGAAAATGGCTGCTGTAGCTGTACAGTGTTTATGTCTCGACCTCTGCCAAACCCTTGGGTTTGATCAAACTCACTTGAAGAACCACTTGATTGAAGTCATGTTGAAATAGGCTGTATTGTTGAGACTTTGAGTCTATTGTTCCTTGTCCCAATGAAGGGCTATGCTGAGATGATATTATTTGACTTGGGACATTCAGGAATGACTTCTAGCTCTCCCTTGATTATTGCATGTCTTGACTTTTGAAGGAGGCAAGATTCACTTTTGTCAAGTTCTACCAGTGTGCGCTTGTATGATAGAAATATTGTCAAAATGCGAGTGACGTATAAACTTGATCAAGAAGTATGTCGTTTTTGTAGCTTATCACATCAATTTTGTCACACCCCTCGTATAACTTGATCAAGAAGTATGTAATTTTTGTAGCTTATCACATCAATTTTGTCACACCCCACAAAAAGATATTCTTTTGTGAGTCCAGGAGCGACTGGTCAGGGATTCACTATTGACTGGGGAAAAATTCAGTTCTGAAGTTTTGCTTGAGTTTGTAACAAAAATGATCCCATGGCTTTTTCTAACTTGGCACAGCAGTTTGTTTCAATTGTTTTAGCTGGATTTTATCTTATGGATAGTTTACCATAATGCTTTATATAGAAAAATTCTATAAATTATCAGTTAAAAATAATAGAGTGACCTAATCAAGAATATCATACATTTTTCATTAGCTGTATAATTTCTTCACACGTCATCTTTGAGATTAATAAAAGATGTGTTTTAATTTTTCGTTCACCTTGAGGTTGAGAAAAGTCATGATTAGGTCACTTTGGTCTTGTTTTTGTTATTGATTTTGTTCAAAGCAGTTATTTTGATAAGGAGTCAGTCCATTCTGAAAAATGTTATCTCATTTTGACAACTGGAAATAAATCCCTGTGTCCAGTTTGGGAATAATTTGTTAGCATTTGGAGTAAATAGTCTTCATGCTTCATGCAGGTATATCGAGGGTAGGGTAGCAAACTGTCGCATCTCGAAACACTATAATATTACACTTGAAATATATGTTAGAGTGAAACACTGTGGGCACCTTGTCTCCAAGTGTCAGAGCTATAATTCTAGTAATTTCTAATAATGATAATAATGGATTGCTTTTATATTGCGCATATCCCAATACTGGCTTTATGCACTTTACAATCATTATTACCCCGACAGACAAAAGTCATTCTGAAACCTTCTCAACTTCCTGGGAAGTATACAGTGCAAGCTGCCATTTTACAAGCGCTCAAACACTAACATACGGACAAGATCCTTCGCTGTCTATAGCTGGGTACCCATTTACACCTGGGTGAAGTGAGGAAAATTCATGTAAAGTGCCTTTATCAAGGACACGTCGGGCCCGAGTTGGGATTTGAGCCCGCAGCCTTCCGATTACAAGTCCAGCAGTCTAACCACTAGACTACCAACGCCACTAGTGGCATCAAAGCTATCAGCACATAGAAAGCCATTCTATACAAAGCAGTTTTTTACTCCTGTTGTAAATCACGTATTTCAAGATGTGATAGTTTGCTTCCTTACCTTTGATATGGGACATCATAATTATTATAAGATATACAGAATTGGTTGCTCTGTGATGGAAAGAATGTGTTCATAACTAAGGATAGTTCATGTGTGTACACTCATAGAAGTCCATTTTACTGAGATTTTTGTGTTCACTAGATACAGGCTTTTCCTGCTCATTTTTAGATTTTCTTTTTGTCCTGTGTCCCTATTTTTGGGGGTTTTAGATGTTAGTTTTGTATTCTACATAGTGTTAGATGAGCCTGTTCAGATATTGTTGTGATGACAAATTTCAATTTCCTACACATTTACTCAGCATGACTGTTAGAAATTTTTTGTAGATTTTATGCTCAAGGTGATCTCTATTGACATGTGTTCTGGGCTTACTGTCCCACAAACACACGTTTTTATGATTGGAACATGTACAAGGTTTTGCCTCCATTTAGAGAGTTTTCAGCTGTTTATGAGAAAACTCTTAGTTTTTATTATAGGCTTTATAAAAAAAAAACCACCATGTTTTGAATAAGAACTCTTTATGCACCTAACTATTCAGAATAGTTAAGTTTGTTTTGAATTTGAGAAACTTTAGAATACTCTTTACTCTTTTCTGGCATGCATATATTTGTTCACTTTGGCAATGTATGAATATCATTGCCCTCAGTGTGTTCTCACAGATTGGGACCAGGACATCCAAGCCTTGGTTTAGATATTTTTGTGGAAGTCTTAGCTGTTTGCTCATTGATATTGAAGCCAGTAAGTCTTATTTCATTCACAATCTCCACAAGTTTTCTGGGATAATTCACTTGCATCTGAATGCACGTATAGACTCACATGTTATCTTAATTTACATCTCACCTCCCATGCCAAACTTTGAATAGATTCTGAAAGAATTTTTAGAAAACTTAATGTGATGCTATGTTCGAATCAATTCTGACTGCTCTTTACTTCACTCCTCCTTTCTTACAATGGAACATTTCAAACATTATGTCTGTCCTGAAATCAGCCCTTCTAGGGCGGAGGACATACAGTAGTAGTATCACATGAATGGAGCAGCAATCACTTGCCTCCCTGAAGACTCTTATCCTGGGCAGTATGTGTGAATGTCTGCATTGCCGGCAAACTTGTAAAATCCTCATTGGCTACTGGTCCGGATTGGTACCTAGAGAAAAAAAAAAGAGAAATGAATATGTAAAACAGTGGTTCACTTTGCCGGAAAAATCAACAAAGTGAAGATTGCCAATAATGCAATGATTCTAAACTGAAGTTAGGAGAATCATACCTTGATTTGATGGGGTGTTTTTCAAGTGTACACACATGCACTATGCAGTAAACTGAGCGAAAATGTATTTTCCAATGTTTTGTTAGCCTATGTTTTTAGGGCTTGCATGTTTTAAGATTATTCATATTTGACATAAATTTATTCCACCGTACTTGTCTCTCTTGGCTTTTGTTCAAAGCAGTGGGCTCTGATCACTTGATCCTCAGCTCTGTCCAAGTAAGCACCACGCAACTACATCTTCTGTATGTTGCTGTTCAAGGGAAAGATAAGGAAACATGATATGATCATTGTCTGCCACTAGTTAGATCTTCAAAAAGACTGGTCTATGTAGATATCAAGATAATCAGAAACAAAATTGTGATCTTTTAGAGCTCTTTATGATCTCTTTTTCTAGTCCACTCTTTAGCCTTTACTTTAACTTTAATGGCTTTTGGCTTGATTGCTACAACAAATACCACACCTGGTTAATGTTGCAACATTGCTCAGTATTTTAACGTTTTCTCAACATTGTATATTACTCCATATATGTATATATATTCAAGTGACTGTTTCGATTGTACTATCATTACTGTGAGGTGTTATGTAAAAGGTGCTGCATTTTTATTGTATTGATGTGAGCAAATCTGTGTGTGTGTAGCTTGTCATGGATGCAAAGGGACACTAGCCGCATAATTGTGTCACTTCTCATCCTGGATCTTTGTACAATCAGAAAGTCTAAAATACCTGAGATAAACGTTCCTCAACAACCGTGCGTTATGAGTGTAGCCACAACTAAGCGCTGCTTCCTATGGACACTGCTTTTCTTCACAGCACTTAGATTGCACCATAAGCATTGTTGACATGGATTACGTCACGAGGCTTCCAGGTTCGCGTATAGAGGCTCGATGCTAATCTGAAAAAGCTTATATAAATATATTATTATAATCTCTGGTACAATCAACACCTGATATAGCAGGGATTTTTTTTTACCAGAGTAAGGTCCCTGTCATTATATCACATGTTAAAAGGGAACAGACAGGAAGAGAAAAATAAAGTGGGAATTTTTAAAAATTCCATTTGGGACAGGATTTTGAAGTAGGCTTGAGCCTTTTGTATGCAATTTCACAAAGTATTTTTTTTTTCTATGCTTTTTATGTTTTTTTCCAGATTAATGTTTTATTAGTTGCTTCCTCGTTCACCCCTACTTTTGTCTCCTTCCTCATCACTTGTGCTGGAGGTTGACTTTTAGTTCAGTTGCCACATCAGATGTATTGGTATTGATTTCTTCAACCACTCTGTGTTTTCCATATATCGCTGCCTGCCTTAATACTACTGTCCTGCATGGTTTCGACCCGGTTCTTCGCCTTAAGAGAAGAAAGCTTTAATCATTACAATTTGTATATATACATTGCACATGTATTATGCAATATGTGTGAGTGTGCTTGTAGGTGTATCTAGCTTTTGGGCTGTGGCAGATGACTGTGGGGATTTTTTTTTTACATTTTGCTCAGTCATTTACTTTTTTTAATCAGTAGGCCCTATTTTTCTTACATGTACTTTAAGAGCTTCTTTAATAGAAAAAAATTGTTATTGCTGAACATTTTATTGTATTCGTAATTTACATACAGTGGATGCTGCTTAAACCGAAATCAGCGGGACCGACCGAATTCTTTCGGTTTTGGCGACTTTTCGGTTTAGAGTAAGTTGGCTGTATTGCATGTTAATAAGGGGACGTAATTCGCTCTGTCTAAATTACTAAAATTTATATAAAGAGTTATGTCCCTTTGTCTATTGAAGCAGACGTGACCGCCCCCTGCTTTCGGTTGTTGTTTTTGTTGGGTTTTTTATTTTTCCACGCATGACAACATGAACATCACTTTATTGAATATGCAAGCATACTGAAAATGACTAATCAAAAAGAGCATGGTCTTATTCCAGCAAAATGGCACATATATACGCTAACTCACTAACTTTCTTTCT
>JAUKPP010218353.1:0-13851 GCA_032273245.1 Phyllaplysia taylori | reverse complement strand
CAGTGCAAGCTGCCATTTTACAGGCGCTAAAGCACTAACATACTGACAAGATCATTCGCTGTCTATAGCCGGGTACCTATTTACACCTGGGTGAAGTGAGAAAAAGTCGTGTAAAATGACTTTCCCAAGGACACAACGTCGAGCCCGAGCTGGGATTCGAACCCGCAACCTTCCGATTACGAGTCCGGCAGCCTAACCACTAGACCACCGATGCCACAATACTATTGTTGATGAATTGTGTGAATTTTACCTTTATTTAGACAAAGCCTCTATGACTACCAAGAATGTGAGATTCATTTATGAAGGACTTAAAGAACATGGAAAAACGATAGGCTTGTTTCAAAGAATTTTTTAAAAGGAGCATCCCCATATCTCTTCTGGTATGCAGTGTCCCTTTCAGCCCGTGTTGACCCTGACAGACAGGGAAGAAATAGCCTGCCTTACAAATGACCTTACAGTGTTGTTAGCGGCGTAAAAAAAACCCAGCAATGATACTACCATACTTCAAATTTACAGTGAAACCTCGTAATACCACCCTCAGCTTTACCGCCATTCCCTCATACCGCCTGCTTTTCGCTGTGGTACAGTTTAGTTACAGTATAAAAACAGTAAAATAACTCTTTGTACCGCCATCCGCCAGGACCGGCGCTGTGGTGTAAGTGTAATGGTTAGGCTCTTCGCCTTGCATGTGGAAGACCCCGGTTTGATCCCCGATCGCGGACGATCTGGGTTTTTTTCTGCTGGAATTTTTTCCCTCTCAGCCCAGGTTGGCCCTGACAGGCAGGGTCGAAGTAGCCCGTCTCCTAAATGACCTTACAGTGTTGCAGGGGACGGAAAACTCGTAACCAAAACCAAAAACCAAACCACCCGCCAGTACTCCCCGGGGTACACATATTAAGTTATCATAGTACATTGTAATAAATAGTAAATACTCGTTATACCACCAGCTCAAAACAATTGAAGTAATACAAAACCCACTCTCACTTATGCTTCACTTGGCAAAGTGTTCCTTTCGCCAGTGTGTCGATGCAAATAAGCTTCCCTTCTCTCGCCGCATCTCTATGGCACGCGACATACCATAGGGGGGGGGGGGGGGTAACTGGGTAAATAAGCTCATCATGTTGTCCAATATGTGTATAGCCTCTTTTGTTCTGCTCTCATTGTACCGCCATTCTCTCTAGAACGTTTTTTAATGGTAACAAAGTTTTACCATACATGTACCCGACAGTGAGCTCCGGCTTTTTCCTCTATTTGAGACCTAGGGACTTTCCTGTGGATTTTTCTGATTCCAGGAGTCTAATACTTCTGTCCATTTCAGAGTAGGCCTACTGCATCAATGTGGCTAGAAATCACAAAACATATTTTACGTCACATTGAAACGCATAATACTCTGAGAAAACGTTTAATTTACTGGTACCACATATGTGTTGCGAGTCCATGAAACAAGCGCTTGTCAAAACATGAGAAACAGTAACATGCTTTTTGTGTCTTATATAACAACACCTATCAATTTAAAAAGACATTTTGTGGTAAGTTATACTCAAGAACCTTGTTCAAATATAAAAGGAACTGTAGTTTTGGAAACCAGATGTTGACCACCATTTTCTTGCTAATACTAATTTTCCTTTTGCAATAAGTGGCTCACACTGATTGAATCACAAAATAACTTGACTTCCATTCAAAACAAGGCAATAATTTCTCCCCCAATAGCAAAAGAAATGCAGGCCGACATTACAAGGTTTAAAATTATGCCAATAACTTATAACTCCATATGCCCCAAAACTGATGAGTACGGTACCTGATTTCACTGCCTCGCAACATATATTTTGTTTATATACGTGTATCTTGGGCAGATTTGGACTTTTTAGCGAGAAAAACATACGGATGAAATTTGACTTCAGTTTAATACATAAACCAGTACAGATTATGGGTGAAATAAAAGTTTTGATTTTTTTCATGTCAAAGGAAAATGCAATTGGCTTTCACTCTCTATTAAGTACAGTAGAGCGCCGTTAATCCGACACAGTCCGTCCCCGGCAAAAGTGTCGGATTATCGAGTTTGTCGGATTATCGGATCTGCCATAATTCGACCCCATGTAACCCTATAATATGATTTAACATTATGATTTCATTCAGTTTTGCCGTCTTGTGATCTTTTTCATTAAAATATCATAATTAGTAGGCTACGTGTACATGTATACATGTAGTACCAAAAGCCGTTAATCTTTGCATAAATTAATTTTCTTAATGTTAGGACTATTCATACACAAAAGTGAGACGAGGATAAGTAGGAGAGGGGTGATGAAGTTGTAGGGATGGCTTCTGTTGTTTGCTGATGGGCATCTGGCATACCATAAAAGTTATCAGGCTCTACCTACACTGTCGGAGGTGGGTACGAGAAGTCCAAGGGTAGTGGTCAAGCTTGGTACTGATCGTCTGCTATTTTACGAGCCCTTGCCCCTTCTATGTACACAACAGGTGTTGGTGAATGGGATTCTACGTAACCAGGGTTACATCTGGTTTTCTGTGTTTCATCTTTTCTTTGTGTGGCGACCTTTTTTGTGTTACAGGTTGTACCTGCCCAAGAATCTAAAAATTGATGTCGGATTATCAACAGTTTTTTCTATATAATTAATTATAGGTTTTGTTCCCTCTTAACCTATGTCGGAGTCGGAACAGCGAATTGTCGGATTATCGAAACATAAAATAGAGGGAAAAATTCAGTCCCCGCTGATTGTGTCGGATAAGCAAATTTGTCGGATTATCGGCGCTCTAATAATTAAAGTACAGTTTGACATTCACCATCTTAATCCTAAACAACATTCATGTCCAAAGAGATTGATACAAAATTTTGTGTTTCAACAGACTGAAATGTAAAAAGTGAGAAGTTAAACATCTTTTACTGGATTCCATTCTCTTTCATTAAATCTGTCACTGTATAGTACAGGTGTCTGTGGTGTAGTGTTTCAACTCTTTGCTTATCATTGGGAAGACCTGAGTTTGATCCCATATATATCAGACAATCTGCATTTCTCTTCTTCGATTCATCCTTCTAATCTTAGCCAGGGATAGCCCTGACAGGTAGAGCCCAAGTAGTCTGTCTCTTAAATGACCCTACAGTGTTGCAAGGGACGTAAAACTAGAAACCAAACCAATCACTGTATAGAGCCTATGTTGTTACAGTACAGGGAAAATGTAATTTGTTTTAAAGCATTCACACTCACACATTACAGAACAAAAGAAAGACAAAATGGTAGTTTCACACAAGTTCATGGTGGGTTTATTGTATATATTATAATTGATCATACGTATTACATTGTTAATGAGTTTCTTGTACACAATTATAAATTTTTGGGAGGCAATTTGTACAATTTCTAAAGTATTGATGACGGGTTGTTCATATAATATTCTGTGTATAAAAGTCAATTAATGCACAAATTAATGCACACAAAGGTCAAACTTCATGATAGGAATCCACTTAGAATGGGACTCTGAAAAATTATAAATGAAGAACTCGATCACTGATCACAAGATGCGTTTGGCAAAAAACTGAAAAATTTAATCATAATGTCAATTTTCTAAGCTTATTAACATGTATTATTATGGCCAAGAGCCATTTGGCTGAGGAAAAACCTAAAAATACTTTATTTGCTCGTAAAATCACTAATTAAATACAAAAGAGATTTCTCTTCCAAAACATTGTTAAAGAAAACAGTAAATTGCTCTTTTCTCACTTTTCTCCCTTGAGTGTATAAAAGTATTTATAACACTAACACATTTTGCGATGAAGCTCTTCATATATTTTATAATGGTAGTTCCTGTTACGATTTTCATGATGCCTCTGTTCTTGCGCCCCTATTGGGGAAGCCTAGTGCTAAGCCAAGTTAGCTGATGCCTTTTTTGGGGCCCAAAAACTGGGTCAATCTTGATTCTAAAAAAAGATGTACAATTACAATGTACTCATGATAGAAAGGTGCAACACAATTAAACCAAGAATATAATTTTTTTAAACAAGGATGGTTTGATGTTATATATTATATCTGTCTATCACACATCACATACCGGCACACCGGATGCAGAGGTGGGAATGGGAATGTAAAACTTTTGTAATGTAGGAACAATCATTGTAATCTGTCAAAATGACTGGTATTAAAGTCGCAAATCAATAAGTGGAGAAAAAGCCATGTAATGTCAGTTTGGGCGTTCAGAAGTGTTTTTGGGGACGTTCAGAAGTTTATATTTTTTTCTTCTGCACATCTGAATCTGTTTTCTTAATCTAAACGTGTTTATTAAAGATAACTCGTGTCTCATAATCTACACACATGATTTCAATGAGCAACTTCCAAGAACATATTGTCCAAATTTAACACCGTTTTTCTCTTCTTTTCTGTTCTTGCTTGGTTGTATGAATAGAGACACCTGTAAAACACCACATGACAATACCAAACTGACCTAGCCGCCACATAACGTTTTCACCATTTGAAAGGGAAACAGGTTAGCTTCTATCATGTGACACCAAATACTCCATTTGGCCAAAATGCAACATTAAACTCATTTTGACTGATTGCATAATATTTGTTCTGTTTGATTTGAAAGGTTCAGGCACAAAAAACCCACAAAACAAAAAGTGGACACAGCCATCCTAATGACTGAGCACAAGGCATAGACCTTATAGTTATATAGCAGGGTAGGGTAAATACTTTGACAGATTTGTACATGTGGCAGGTTAAGGAAAGGGGGAGGGGGGTGGAGGAAGAGGGCTATAATAAATTGATAAATGTTATAAATGATGAGGCTGGGGAAAAGTGCAGCCAGTGCACTCCCTGATAATAATCTCCATATGGTACATATGACAGCATAATTTACAACTTAGCCATGACATATTGGGAAATGTTTCCACAATAAATTATTCTCAATATGCAACAAAATGTCTCTTCAATACAATACAACATACAATGTGCAATACTAAGTTGTGTCTTTGCTATAATATAATGAGTATGAAATAAAATAAGTCTGAGTCAAAGACAAATGAGTTACACTTGAACTGTAAGGAATCTTTGTCCAGATTATTATAGAAAGCTACAACATAATGTGTAAGAGTTAGTTTTCCCAAGAAATTATCCAGCCAAAGACAAGACTTATGATTTCATGCGGCATTTTTCATGCAGGTAATGAAACAGCAATTGAGGGCCATAGACTGACTAACTAAAGTCAGTACGTAACTTTTAAAAATAAATATTTCTCATAACAGTATGGCTATAGCAAAGCTTTCTCGTGACATAAAAGTGGCGTAGGTAGTCCAGTGCTTAGGCTGCCGGACTCTTAATCGGAAGGTTGCGGATTCGAATCCTGGCTCGGGCCCGACGCTATGTCCTTGGGAAAAGTATTTTCCACAAATTTTCCTCACTTCACCTAGGTGTGAATGGGTACCCCTCTAGAGGCAGTGTAAGATCTGTCAGTATGTCAAGTGTTGGAGCGCTTGTAAAATGGCTGCTTGCACTGTATGCTTCACAGGAAGTTGAGAAGGCTTCTGAGTAATCTGAGTGACTTGGTCTGCTGAGGTAATAATGATTGTAAAGCGCATAGAGCCAGTAATTGGGATATGCACTACATAAATGCAATCCATTTCATTATCATCATTAAAAGTCATTATGAACTACAATAACAGGATGTGGCGTTTTTTTTATGTGTGCACAACACAATTGAGTTGCAACACTAAGCGAGATTAAAATGAAAGAAATCCAGCAGTGTGTACTCTCAAAACAAGTCTTTTAGATTTCCCTTGTCACACATTTGCCGTATAGTATGTTATATTTGCACGCTCTTCCACTACCCAGTGTAGTGGTGAGTATCGTATGTACTACTGAATAGATGTATTTGAAGTTGATGACTGCCAAAAATAATACATTATATATAGATCCCTCTTCTCCCCAAAAACCCAGTTGTGACAATATGCCTTCTTCTCTTCAAAATTTTACATAATGCATGAAGCCAAAGCTGCAAAAATTCGTCTAGATTCTATGAAATATGATCTGTCCTAGCAAACATATGTAGTCTTCACAGTTGAAAACTAGCTTTTTTCCACCAGTGTAGATAATGAGTCTGTTGCATGTGTAAATAAACTGTACATGAACTAGGTCTTGAGTTTTTCTTTACATCAGTCAGTCAGTCTCCAGAGATTCTAAACATTTCATTTCAAGCAATGATATCACAGATAAACATTACCTTAAAGCTGTCAAAAATTTATCAGTCTGAAGGCACATATATATTGATAAAATTTTTTAAGTACACACAATTTTAGGTAGGCTAATTTCAAATGCAGTACTGCATACTTGGAAATCAACCCAAAATATGAATAAACAAATCAATTCCATCATTTTGATTTTGTCATCAACTTTGCCCTGTATTGATCATTACAAATGTATCAAATTCAAACGTGTCTGCTATGAATAATCAGAATTCGGTTTTGCTTGTTTTTTGTTCAAATCATTATATCTTTAAGTTTTTACACGCTTTGTTCAGATAAAGTTATTTCACACATTTCGTTTTCACAATCAAAGCAGCATCTAGGGAAGACAACTTCTATGGGAATCCTTTTTGTCTATTAATTGTTCAACTCTCTACAGATTTTAGCTGTGAAAATCAACACACAGTATCAAATAATGACACCACATCAATACAAAAAAAAATATAAAAAAATAAAAATAACTGGAGTTCTTCTGACAAGATATATAAATATCAGCTTTGAGTGAGTCTTTGAGGTTGAGTATACAATACAGAATATTTTATGCCACAGATGTCCGCAGGTATCCTGTCAGAGAATTTGAGAAAATCTCTTAACTTTCTCTACACTGTAGATAAGTCGTTTACCTCTACTATCTTTCCTGAAAAGCCAAAAAAATATAATATTTGTGCGAAAAAACAACCATTCATTTCTCTCATCAAAGGTTTCAGATCTATTTGAATTTAGAATTCATATACATGTACATAGAAAATATTATAATTTATTATGCATCTGAGTTTTAAAAACAAGTTTGTAAGACATTTTGTTTACTTAGGTTCACATTTTTTGCTCAAAAGGAAATTGCAGACTTATATTTTTATGTTTGTTTTTAAGTCATTTCAACCAACAAGGTGCAACAAAGAGTAAATAATAGAATAGCGCTATCAGGTGAACTTTTCTCAATGCCATGAGAAACAAATACAGTATGCTGCTGTGTGTACCCACCAATAATACCATCAGTTTTTCCCAAAACTAAGGGGAAAAAAAAAAGTATACTGGATATTTCCTGTATTATACAAGAGGTATACTATACACTAAAATTTTAATTTTCCAGGCCATTCTGACCGCCACTGATTACTAAAGGCGTTAGTGATGCATGTTTCTTGAAGACAAAGAATATTTTAATGCGCATCTGCGAATGATAGTTTTCCTCTTTAAGTTTTTGTTGAGGCCCCGGCAATTTAATATAAGCAATCCACATAAACATCCAAAGTCGTTAATCTGTGACAAATCCGAGGCTGTTATGAGGTATACGGTTAGCACTGGAGTGAAAAAGCGGAGGTACAGGAAATTCAGATTATTTTTTTTCTGGCCGATCTATTAAACTCATGTTTGATGCACTTGGCGTAGAACACCCCAACCTATGGACGAAATAATTTATAAGTAAAAAAACCAGCATCCTTCACTTCTAAATGAGAGGACACTTCCAGTGGTGCCTGATTTCTGCCCAGTTTCACAAAAGAATATTGAGCTGCTGGGTGAAGTTAAAAATTTACCATGCAAGATACATGCATCAATTGAAGATTAAATGCAAGGTTGTTTTGGGGGTGAATATTTATACAATTGATTAATGTTGATTTTGGCATATGTGTTCTTACTTTTAATTTCATGACAATTATTACACAATACACTTTAGAGGGGAATGATAAGGACACAAGGCCAGATGGAGTACAATGCAGACTGTAAAGCATAAAGTACTATGTCTGGGAGTGTACAAACATTAATACTGGCAAAACACAATACCGATGGTCTCAAGGTTATCACCAAGATCACATTAATATCTGTGAGGTAAACTTAAGGGTGCGTTGCTCGTTAAGTTGGTTTCACGTTCAACTGCAATAATACAGACATAAATATGCAGAACAACACTTCAACACCCCCTATCAAAGACAGAGAAGTAATGTATAAAAAGTAATGGAGAAGTCAAAAGTTTTTTACATGCAGCTATAACTTTAGGAAATACAATGGACAAAATAGCAGCAGTCTCTCCTGAAATACGTAGATGTTTAGTTGATACTTAAAGCCAACTATGAATGAATTGATGTCGTTGAGAGAGTTAAACACAAAAATGATCAATTCATCTGAAGTTCAGTTTATCTGTTCTCGATATATGTAAGAAGAGGGGGCTAAGGCTTTAGAAAACAATAAATTTATCCGAAAATCAACTGAAGCGATTCAACACAAGCAGAGGCGACTGTAAGTTGTGTCAACCTGAGACCATTGGTATCGTTGGACTAAACAATTGAGCATCTTGTTCACATGTACAGCTATAAATATGTAACCTACTTTTGGGGTATGATGATGAGTGATGCTAGTTGACCGAGCCCCAAGGTCGCTAAGAAATAAGGAGAATGTACAAAAAATATTGAATGGGAATAGATTCAACTTAGTGTAAAGATTTGTGCATCAAATACCCAAGGTCAACATATCAAAATGCAAATCAAGGTGTAAAGCACTGTAACTTAAACTGAACATAAACAGATCTATCCTAAAGAAGTATGATTAGAGAAAACTTGTTTCCCCCCTACCCCATAAAAACATTAAGGAACATTCAATATAAATATATTATTGAATAGTCCACACACACATCTTATCTTTGTTTTCCATGTAAATGATTCTGTATCATAATTGAATTTACAGTTTTGTATTATACTTTCATTTACCGGTAACAAGAAGCACCATTAATATAATGAGAAAGCTCCACAGTGGTTGAAAAAACAGAAGTGAATTGCAAAAACATGCCATAAAGCTCTTTCAAAACCCAAAGACAATGTACATAGTTTGCTTCGTCCACTTACTGGTGTTCCAGTTACTAGACCACTCAAACTTGGTACAAAAAAAATTTGGTCCAAATACCCATCTACATATTTTAGATTGCAATCTCAATAGCTCAATAGGCATGTTTGCAATGACAACTTACGAAGTATCAAAACCACTACAGCTAAAGAGCTTTAAATCATTCACTGCTGGCTGTTTGTAAACAAGTGCGTCTCTGTGTGCAGGCCATTTGTAAACATTTTTCTAACCACTACTGTGTTAATCTAAGAGATTTGAAAATTTCTCATGCAGTAGAAGCATACAACAAAGACACTACCAAATATCATAGATGTAAGTCAATTAGTCTATGCATAAATAATTTTTAAAATTGGGCCAAAATTGGAAAATGACCTTTTTTTTCATCGAGCTTAGAAAGCTAGACACTGCACTAGATCTAGAAGTCACTCTCTTCCCCACATGGAGAGATCTGCATAGCTATCATCATCATGCAATGAAAACCAGTTGTTATGTAGATCTAAATCATACCCATCATTTATAAATGGGTAAAAAATTTCGAAAGTTTTGGTTTTGCGTCGTCTGGGCTCTGGCAGCCTCCGACAGACCTTTACATACGCTGTGCTTCAGTAAAAAGGAATTCACAATTTTAATGTCTGCCAACTAAAATAAGGGAAATTTCTTGTACATAAGAACCATTGGATTGCTGCAAACTGCCATACCCAAACTGTCAAAGGTAAATGTATAAAAAACTGTAAAAAAAAAAAAACTCGCCCGAAACCCTTCGGTAATGACAGTCACCCGAAACTGTTCGTTAGTGACAGTGAGTGAGTTAAGAGACCGTTGGGCTGAATGTTTGGGGCCCATGACTTGCCACATCTCCCTTGGCTACCAATAGGGGGTCACAAAAAGAAATTTTGATTCTTTCAGAGCAAAATAGCCAATGATTTTGTCCATCTTCTAAATCTAATTACTGAATCGGACGAATGGTGTACAATGATACATGACACAAAAAAAATTGTGAAAATGGCATACATAGACCGCTTTCTCTGATGTCACATCCCAAATCTATGTGTACTGCTGTAAGAGCATCAATGCATAAAAAATATAAAGTAAACCAGTGGGGGGTAGGTGCCTTAAGTTCATAAGGGAGATGCACCCAAATGGCAGCACCCACGTTAGGCCCAGCATCATGGTTGTCCGTAAACAGGGTTTCATATGGTGGGAAGAAAGGCAGCCATTACTATGACATAAGAGTAAGCGATTTATGCTTGAAAACGGTAATCAATATTTACAACATTTGCAATTTGAATTTGTCATCAAACAAAACAGATGCGATTATTAAGTATCAAAAGGACTGTGAAAAAACATGCTTACTTCAAGCCAAAACTGACGATAAAACTTCAACATGTCAACAAACTTAGCAGTCAGTGCTAACCACCCCACTACACTTCCGTTCTCTCAACAGCAGCATTGGCGTTATTGTCATTTTCATTCTCCTTGCCCTCATCCTCTCGTCGATGCGTCAGCTCTGTGTCTCCGTTGCTCCCAAGCTTGATGTAATTCTCCGTCTCTTCTTGTCCTCTCTCCTCATCTCCATCTTGTTCCTCTGGCTCCTCTCTTAGCGCCACTCTGTTGGTGTTGCTATTAGCAGACGTGTGGTTTTCCTGTCGGCAGAAGTACACTTATTTCAACACGGTGTTAAAGAAATGAAAGAATTATCAAGGTAAAGACTTTTTAATTGTTAACCCCTTCAATGCAATGATGATGACGAACAAAAGTTGTTGGGCTGGTTTGACTTTAAAGCACACTGCAACACTACTGAGTTGCCAATACGATTATTTAGAAGCCAGGACCTCCAAAGTTTACATCCATCTCCAAAAGGATGGTATTTGGAGCCATGAAGACTTAGAAAAAGTCCTGGTGAAACCCCCAGAATTCTCAGCCAAGAACTCCGCATGAAAGCAAGCACTTTACAGCTCGACCACAGATACTCCCAGGCATAGTTTGCAACAGTAACTTGGCTACATGCATGCAATTGACCTACTTTTTTATGTGATGTATGCTAACAGAAAGCTCATTTTTGTCATTACCTCTCACGATTGATACTTTTGAACAACAAGAAGAGTGGTATACTCTGAAACCGAGAGCTCATTTCATGCTTCATAAAAAGAGGAAAACCCAAAGCAATAGTTAAGCATTATGTGTAAATTGCATGACTTCGCATGCTTTCAGTATAGAACGTCAACCCCGCAGCAGTGAAAGGAATAATGTACATTTTCATTGTTTTACATAATACTGATATAATGGGAAAACAAAGAATGTTATGTGTGTCTGTCTCGCTATCTTTTTCTTGCTCTCTTTCTGCCTCTTCTTTATTTCTCTTTCTCACTTTATCTCCTAATTTCTGTCTTACTCTTTTACCCTCTCTACCATTAGCCTGAGCACAACTCCGCACAGCACTGAAATGTGTATTAGCAAAAAAATATCTTAAGACGGCATCAATGTTTTTGTCTGTCATTTTCATACAAATGTCTCATGTATTCTATCAAGATCAAAGACTAAAATGTCAAACTGATCTTAGAAATTCATCAACATACAAAAGACATATTATATATTCCTATGAAGAAAGGAATTACATGTAGTTCAATTAAAATTCACAGAAATGTTTGTAATCCCATCATAAATCTCGGTAGTTGGCAGATGCCCTGGTATAGTCTGTTCCTCCTACTTCTTTCTTTGTGTTGCTATTGTCGTATATATTTCCTGACACGGATGTGACCTCATCATATCGATAGTGCCAAAACACCGTAACTAAATAAAAACAAATCAGCGTAAATTTAGTTGGCAAAGGCAATAAAATATAATATACATATATATTATGTGCACACTCGCTCAGCTTACCCCGATAATGGACCACTGGTGTAGCTGAGCACTGACCACAGCGTCATGAATCGTTATGAAGAGGAAATGTTTGCTGCCCGTCTTGTAGAAATTTGTTCTTTCAAACATCTCCCTCACGCCAGCTGGACAAGAAAAATAAGCAACAAAATTGTTAGATTTTTAAATTCACAAGTGTACTTAGTAAATTGTTGTACCGGCGCTGTGGTGTAATGGTTAGGCTCTTTGCCTATCATGCGGGAAGACCCTAGATCGATCCCCGGTCGCGGACAACCAGATTATTTTCTGCTGGGATTTTTTCCCTCAGTGTGGGTTGACCCTGACGGGCAGGGTCGAAGTAGCCCGTCTCTTATATGACCTTACAGTGTTGCAGGGGACGTAAAACTGGTAGCCAAACTTAGTAAATTGTTTCAAACTGCTCAATTACCTCA
This sequence comes from Phyllaplysia taylori, assembly GCA_032273245.1. Lineage (NCBI taxonomy): Eukaryota > Metazoa > Mollusca > Gastropoda > Aplysiida > Aplysiidae > Phyllaplysia > Phyllaplysia taylori. Next base: position 1,464 of record JAUKPP010218353.1, on the reverse strand, counting down.
AGTTTCATAATTGAAAACGTTGTCATGGACTTCTGGCCATGCTCGTAAAAATTAAAGTTAAAGAAACTTTCATACTTCTCGTGAAATTCAATCATTAAAGGGACGAGCTGCTTCGACACTGCTCATCAAGGCCAACCTGGGCTGAGAGGGACATTGTCCCAGCAGAAAAACAGAGATACTCGATCAAACAAAATGCCGCACAGAGGCCTCGAAGTCACGTCCTCTGCGTGATATGTAAAGCGCCTAACCAGTACACCAAAGACGCTGGTCCCATTTTCTTACATACATCCAATCATATTGTAAGATCCCTTGCCTAACGGGCAGCCACATTCCAATTTTGAAGGTGCTCTGTCATGTTTTTATTGACGATAGAATGTATCTAGTTTTTAGGTACTGGAAGGACTTAATTTTGAATTTTGCCTGGTTGGTGGCCTGATTAGCCAACTCTTTTCGATTTCCAACCATTGAGGGATCTTTAATATGTGCAACATGCACATGGGACCTCTGACATTTTTTGTCATTGATTGAGAAGACAATATGTTCGATCTTACCTACCCTAAGATCATGTGTGTGGTTGAAAGAAAAGGAGTAGACTCGGAATGAGAGAAGAGAAGCAGGATAGGCTGCAAGGGTAGTAGGGAGAAGAAAGAGTCTAAAAAGAAAGTGAGAGAAAAAGCCAGACATTTAGTTGAGAAAATAGACAGGCAGACAGGTAAAAAAGAAGAAAGAAACAAATTGGGGATAACATGCCTGCTCTGGCCTGGGATTGAACCTGGGACCATTGACATGAGAGGCCAACACCATAAATCCCAGAAAGAAGCATACTTTGATTTTACTTCCTAAGCACTGAGATTTTGTGCATCAAAGTATATATGTATCTGTAATTGGATCAACGTTTGCCAATTTCTTCCTTCTGCAAGACACCATTGAAAGTTTAATTCTTTAATTCATAACTACTGCATTGCAACACATATATATGAGATCACCAGATCTATAGAAAATGGAAGATTTATCTCTGAAAAATTTGCTCTGTTGCACATTTTTATGCACCCTATTTCCCAAAGCTTTAGCAGGGTCCAAAAGCACTTACATTTGCATTGTGTTAAGTAGACTGTGATGTTGAAGGCCCGGAACTCAGTGATAATCTGTGGAACACAAAAAGGGATATTTATGTAAATACAACATCGCTTTATCCTTTAATGTAGCTCCCACTCCCATGTAAACACACAGCTCTAAGCACTTAATGATTTATATGAAGCAGCCGTGATAGCATTCTGACACAACTTCAACTTCCTGGGAAGCACAAAGTGCAAACTGCCAATATCTGTCCCTCCAGGAATTTGCGACGATGCGATTTTATGCAAAAATTGCAAATTTTGGGTCTTGCCGCACATTTTTGCATAATTTGCGTTTTCCACGGATTCTGCATTTTTCTCGCATAATTTGCATTTTCCCCTGCATATT
>JAUKPP010218131.1:0-13854 GCA_032273245.1 Phyllaplysia taylori | reverse complement strand
CCCCCCCCCCCCCCCCCCCCCTTCTTAATGAAGACAGACATAAAAACTGAGGTCCTGCCCCAAAAATGATAGTGTTGCAAGAGACATTGAACCAATAACCAAACATCTAACAAAAAAATTACCTCCTGGTGCGCTGTTGATGTATTTGCACCACACCTCAACATCCCTCCCACCCCCTTCCCTCGTTAAAAAAAAGCGCAACTTTCCTATTAAAGGCTAGCCGGTTTATATAATTAATTTGTTCACCCCTTGAGTCTCATCATTGATCAAGCCAAGCTTACAAAAACAACACATCGAGATTACAACTCTGCACGCAGTGTGGGAAGCGAGGTGCCGTCTCTTGGTTTCACCCCACTAGCCTGAACCAGCTGGATTATTTTTCACAAGAAAATTAAATGTGAGGGGAAATTTTGGTCTTGAATAGAAAGGCACTTGAAACTGCAGTCACCAGTGCCCGCATACACCTGAGCCGTGGTGCACGAAGCGAGTTTGCTCCACTGCTCTTGCGGTGGCATAAGCTTTCACTGAACAATGATCCATGGGCGTTGGGTAAGAGAGAGGCTGGATCTCTCGATCGCTCTGTTAAAGTAGCGAGTCCTTTGCACTTCAACCAAGTGTGATACATTATTGCAATAATTTTTCAACCTCCGACACTGAGCGTAAATTGCACTGATTCCTAGATAATCACAGGCAATTTATGCTATGTATTGGAAGTTTCCATATTTTCACCACCTTGTCTGCAGTCCTTGCACCACGACAGGGTATGACTAAAAGAAGTAGCAGGGGTAGGAAAGCGAAAAAAAAAAAATCATGCACTACAAAACAATACTTTCCAAATCAACAAAGGCTGTGGAAATTCAAAATTTCCTTCATACAGACTCCCCAGGAGTCTGAGAAAATGATGTAAAGAGAAATTGAAAGACGGAATAATGCATGCCAAGAAGCTAGACCAAATATGGGAAACTTGAAAGTGCTTGTTTGTGGCCTATACTCTGGTCTAGGATGAGAAAGGCAAGGATGATGGTGATGATGATTTAATCCAAGCTCTCACCTGGTTTTCCTGGTGCACCAGGAGGACTCCAGCACAGCATACTGCACTCCGAGACTTTGGAGATTGGCCTTCACTTCTAGGATTGGCTTCCGGCTGTACATGCTGTACACAAGCTTGGTTCTTTCCCTAAAGTGAAAGATGATTGTTTGGTTATGTTGGGGGAGAGAGAGGGGGAGAGAGAGAGAGAGAGAGAGACAGAGAGAGAGAGATGGTTTGGTTTGGTTTGGTTACCAGTTTTACGTCCCCTGCAACACTGTAAGGTCATTTAAGAGACAGGCTACTTCGACCCTGCCTGTCAGGACCAACCCGGGCTGAGAGTGAAAAAGCCCCAGCAGAAAAAAACCCAGATCGTCCGCAATTGGGGATCGAACCGGGGTCTTCCGCGTGACAGGCGAAGAGCTTAACCATTACACAACAGCGCCAGTAGAGAGAGAGAGATAGACATTGAAGGCACTTTTCACAATGGTTATATAAATATTGTTTTCTCATGGTAAATCTGTGTAAGTCCTTCCTAGTTATGAGTATGAGTGAGTGCTCATGAATGTGTTGATGCTTTCTACCTTGTATCGACTTAAACAAATTTCTCCCTGGGAGATGACTAAATGTCATTGTCATCAAGGTTTTGTAGCACCCATGGGTGAAAGCATGTTCATGGGCCTAAACCTGAAACCAAAATTAATGAATGAAAACTGGCAAAAAGACAACATTGCGATACATAATGCTCGATACCTCATTCTCTTTGTTCAATTCTACGTCCGGCAGCATAAACTCAGGTTCTATCGCCAAAACGAAACACAGTGACACAAAATTATCACTTAAGGCCACCACATAATCATTCCCTTTTGTTGGCAAGTTACATCCTCCTATTCGACCCAACCGGCAGACAACCTGATCGAATTTTCAAAAGCTGGCATATGTCTGTGAGCCATGGTAACACTATAAGGTCATTTCAGCACCAAGAAATAGATAGGTTAGGACAACAGTAACACACAGAAAGAAGTAGAGGGAGGAAACCACACTAGAGCACCCACCAAAAAAAAAAGATGACATCATCTAGATCAGTAAGAAAATTTGGGTTACAATTGAATGTAAAGGATATAAACGGAAAAATAAAGATAGATTTCAGTTTTGGATTATTCTAAAACAACACTATCACACCTTGTTGGTATGATACCTGTACACTTTGAGTGAGCTATTCTAATGCAACACCTGTTACAATCCTCTATATACCCCCCACCCCCACCCACTCTTCAAGACATGGACTGTATTTAGTCAGGAAGAATCATTTGTCAAATTAATCACATGTGCCTAAGCCTGCCAGATCTTTCACTATAGGTAATAAACAAATTAAACAGATGACTCATGTTTTCATGATGGCTCCTAACTTCTTCTTATAATGATAAAAAAGCATATTTTTCCCACAATCAATAAATATTCATGCAAATTAGGCTATCTCTGACATAAAATCAACTTTTGTTCTTTTAGCATTATGGTTCTTTGTGCAACCTCCCCTGATGAATCTCAGAAAATAAAAGAAGGGCAAAACTGGAGCTCAGTCACCTACCTGAGGCCTGCATCTTCGTAGTGGGGATGATTTACAATTGGTCGTAAAGTGCACAGCTTTACAGTGGCCATGGTGGGCATTGCTCCAGCAAACACAGCATCTGTAAAATAATGAGTGAGTTGCACTCTCTTATAATAAAGATATATTTGAAATAACTACTGTAAACATGTTGGTCATTTTGCTGGGACTTTTTTCGTCAAATCGAGACAAACCAGTCCCTGAGATTTTAATTTCATGAATTTGTCAGTTACAAGTAAAAAGATACATGTATATCATAGCAAGGAAAGAAAGAAGAAAGAAAGAAAGGTACATTCCTACAGAGCCACATGTTTGATTGAACATTCAAAAACTTTTATTTAGAATAAGAACAGTCTGGTGTCATGCCCCTTTTAGTAAGCTTGTTCACTGATTATTTTGCACTGCGTTCTACTGAAAAATTTTGCGTGGTTATTTTTAAATTTTTTTTTTTCTAAATTCACTAATAACGCAAAAATTAAAACTATGTGAAAAAAAAAGTTTACAGTATTCAACAATGAAAGAATGATAAAATGAAATTTCTTTTACAGCAGTTCCAGTACAGTGCTAACCCATGCCTAGTCGAGAGTTAGAAATTGGGTACAGATCACACTCAACAAGGGTGTGGTTTGATTTGGTTTGGTTTTAACACCCCACGCAACTCTGTAAGGTTATTTACGAGGCGGGACCTCTGAATTTTACGTCCATGTCCGTTTGGACAGGTGGCGGAGCAATTAAAACTCCGAAAAACCTCTGGGACCCCCCCCCCCCCCCCCCCAGATTTGAACCCGGGACCTTCTCATCTGTGGGCAGGCGCACTACCACTCCACCAACGATGCCCCTATCTAGAGTATATTAGACAACATATTTATAACAAATTTGTTATCTGATATACCCAGGTTTAGTGCGATCTGTGCTCAATTTCTACGTTTTCTATTCACAACTTTAAAGATCACCTCTGTTGAATCCATGCAGATCCCTTGTCATAAACTCTCTGTGTTTCACTTCAGTTCAAGCTAGTTTAGAGTTAGATACCGATCTGACATGGACTTTTCCTTTGCATCACGCTAATCGAGTTGTCCCTTACTCGATAGAAATAGTAACAACATCAGGATTTCCCATAGAGGAGAGGGCAGATATGCACATAAATGCGCTGCAGTATAAATAAACCTGGGTTATTCTAGCATTAAATCGAGTAAGGGATTAAACAATTAGCACAAGTGCAACTTGCCAACCTTTCCGATTTTATCAGGAAATCCCTAATTTTGACGTCATTGTTGCAATGGAAATCAGACTCAAAGAACATGGATGCATAGAGCTTCAGTTGTAATGAGATTCACTATATCAGGGCTAACATCCATAATCAGAGTAATGTGGAAGAAAAGGGAAAAGGTGCACTCATGCCAATACCTCAGTCCCTTACTCGTTATTTATGTTAGAAAAAAAACAGGGTATTTTATTGCATTGCTAATACGCAGCAGATCTTCCCCCTCTTTTCCGGAAATCCAGCTTTTTTTTCTATTTTCTATTGAGTATGGAACAGCTCTATTGCCTTAATGCAGAGGATAATTCTTAAGAAGTATTGGATTTGTGACAGCCACCCACAGAAGTAATACAAAAACAGATCCGATCTAGACTTACTCTGAGGGGTCTTTGCATTGATCCACTCCACCAGCTGTTCCTGAGCTGGGTTGCTGAATTCTCCCACAATGCTCCTCTGATGCTGGACGTTTGCAACTCCGTACCATCCCATCACAGCCAGGAGAGCAACCAGAACTGCAAAATGTGAATTCTTCGTACCCAGTGGAAAGATCTGGAAAATACATAACATGTATCTTTAAAAGTGCATACATATTATATATCGCTGGTGCAATTACAAAGGGGCGAATAGACTATTATATTCTTTGTAGTCTTTGCCCCTTTGCCAAACAACCAACGATATGTGCTAAGATATCGTGAGTGGTCATGATTTGTTCCACTAGATACATCAGGTCAAACAATAAAAGTTGCTAAAAACACTACACAAATTCATTCAAAGAATCTAAAAAAGATAAGCAAAAGAAAACACAAAAAAATGAAAACCAAAGGTAACTTTGGATAGATTTACACCCAAGTATTTTTTTGCAATATGCAGAAGGCGGCAGTTCAAACCCATATTAGACGAACAGTAACACTTCAGTGTTGTGGATATTGCCAGGGTTTGCCCTAACAGACAGGGTCACCGTAGCCCGCTTCTTAAATTGCCTTACAGTGTTACAAAGGGTGTATAATAAAACCAAAGCTAACAACACGGACATGCAGGGTGCGTCAGTGGCTGAGTGGTAGTGCACCCGCCTACAGATGAAAAGGTTCTGGGTTCAAATCCAAGGAGGTTCCCTTCCAATTTTTTTTAGTTTTCATGGCTCCGATCCCCGTCCTATCGGAGATAGACGTAAAATTCGGAGGTTCCACCTCGTAAATGACCTTACAGAGATGCATGGAGTGTTAAACCAAAACCAGACCAAACCAAGGACATACAAACTATCATGTAAATCAGACTACCTGTCTTGAGGCCAGCAAGGAAGAAAAAAGGCACAGGTGCGGCGTCCAGAACAGTTTCAGCCTCATGATAAGTATAGCCATAGCAGTGAAAGCCAACAGCTGGAACGAGTGGTAGACCAGCTGAAACAGAGAGTAAAATTCATACCGGTACATTAGTCTCAGCCCAAAATGCATGGTGCTCAAGAGTGCTCCCATGTGTTTGTTTACAAGGAGCACACCGTTAGTTGTTTTGCATAGGGGCGTATAGTATAAAGACTAAACAGTCAGCGATGCGCTTACATGAATCTGATCAATGTACTATGACAAAAGAATGTGTTTGAGCAGGAAGAAACCAAAACTTTGGTAAATTTTGTTTGGGTGTGTTAATTGTCATGGCCAGAGTAAGAATGTGTGATAGAAGATCATTGTAGCTTATTATGTTAATTTTCATTGAGGATAAAAATAGCCCTATGATCTATTTTAAAATTCTTTTTCAGGATAATCATTTATTTGATGTGTAGTCTAGTAGTGTATGTGCATAAAAGGTTCAAAGAAATAAATAAAACCCTGCCTTGATACATTGTTTGGTCTGGTTTTACACCATTCACAAAAGGTCATTTCAGAGGCATGTTAAGCCCCTTGGCAAACTTTGTAACTTAATTTCACTGAAGTTACTGCACCAGGGCAATACTAAAATGATGTGATATACACATGGCTCTGTTTCTGAGTCAATGGCTGCAACCATCATGTCCAAGTGTTGTATCGATATTGGCAGTAAATTACTCAATGACGGCATTGCACTTAGCAGTCGTCTGGTCTGGAGAGTTCATGAGACTGCATTGCACTCCTGCAGTATAAGGGGCCATTTTTAAGGCTCTCCACTACCGCAGTTCAGAGCTAGGCTGCCATGGCTCTGTAGGTTAAGACTACTTGAAGGGTGAAAAACCCATATAAGTCCCTGATCAACAACAACAAGAAGCATGTTAAGTTGACCCTGCCTATCAGGGCCAACCTGGGCTGAATGGTCTGAGGTGCTTGTCCAACTTCTGGATTATCTCCAGCCCTCTGAGTGGTAGGCAAAGAGCTTAACCACTACACTACAGTTGCTGGTCCTTGATACATTTGTCGTAACGAGAATCCTTATGTTGTACAGAACAACTTCAACCCTTCAAGATAAGTATTGTCAACTCATAAAAGCTTAAAGAGTCATATATAATATCTCATTATGAATGACGAAAGTATGGATTAATATGAAAGAGGAAGTGTATACTCACATCTGCATTAGGCTTAGATTGAAAGCTGGGGGGAAAGGAGACAAAACCGAGGTACAAGGTGAGCTTTATTACTGAATGTACGAAGGGTAGTGGGTCTACAAGTAGGAATGAGAACAAGTATACAGGCTTGCCAACTTTTTCAAAATCTAGTAAGGGACACCCACCATAAGAACACATTACAAAACAGTAAAAACAAACAAAACTACATCTGAGACTAGGTTTGGTTTAGTGTACGTGAATAATGTGATAAGATTACAGTCAATTTATAAACGATAAGTTGAAAAGAAAAGAACAGAAAAGGGAAACATGTAATTGGAGCGAAAGCATATTTAATTTCCCTCATCTTGGCAAATTCTTGAAAGCAACTTCCCTTCCCAGTAATGGAGGTTAAAATGTCTTCTCAAATTTTTAATAGCTTAATCTAGGACAATCCCCACATGATAGTTTTAAATTACAATTCAGTGATATACATGTAATACATAAACAGTTTAAAACAGTAAACAATAGTCACTCAACAATGTACAAAGCATTAGGTTGCTTTGAATGTTCGGGACAGTTTGCAAGCCTGCATAACTGTGTAAGAAGAACAACCTTTTTGTCACATTATATTTTGACAGACCAAAACCCAGAATTGTATTTCTATCCTAAAGGACTTTCAATCCTTACTTGAAACAATATGATAGGTTAATGATAAAATGAAAAGTTCACAGCCCTTAACAAGTGACCGGATTTTAGTTTAAAAAAAACCATAACAGTGATAGATGTGGGAAGGATCTGAGAATTCATTCAGAATGAAAATACAAGTTGTGGACACTTACTGTGCTTTTGAAGTCATGTCCTTCTGAGCTCCATTCTTTTCTTTGCTCGTTTCATTACTAGAGCGACTTAGTTCTGCTTTCAATAGCTGTTTGAATATGAAGGAGGAAAGAGAAAAACCAAATAACAAATAGGCCCTAAAAAGGCTGTAATTAGTTAGTGTTGTTGAGGTTTTATGCTTTATTGACAATGAGGGCCATTTTAGTGTGAGGGATAATAAAAATATTTAAAAAGAAGATCAGAGCGCCCACCAACCACCTGCGCTACAATTCAATTATTTATGAAAAATGCAATCAAGTTTGGTTTTTAGTCTTACATCCCTTGCGAAACTGTTGGATCATTCAAAGGGACACTGCTGGATCACTTAAGAAACGGAAAAAATTAAACAGAAACCATACACACACTATATCAAAAGAGAATATTTCAGGAAAGAAAGGAGTGCTTATGGTTGACTTTTCAACAATTAATAATCACTTTGAAATTAACAAATTAGAAAGAGGGAGTAATTATTTTTCTATTTAAAAATGTTTTAAAAAAAGGCTACCCCATCAACCATCAAAATGCACAATGCTTCAACTTACATGGAATGCTACCATCACCAGGGCAACAAGTGCGCTTGGAATCAACAGAGTCTGAGAAAGCTTTTTCAGAGTCTGCGAAAAAGAAAGTGCAACTGAAATCAGTGAAAACCATTTAATGTGGCGTTGGTAGTCTAGTGGTTAGGCTGCCAGACTCGTAATCGGAAGGTTGCAGGTTCGAATCCTAGCTCGGACCTGACGTGTCTTTGGGAAAGGAACTTTACACAAATTTTCCTCACTTTACCCAGGTGTGAGTGGGTACCCGGCTATAGACGTATGTTAGTGCTTTAGCGCCTGTAAAATGGCAGCTTGCACTGTATGCTTCCCAGGAAGTTGAGGTTTCTGAATGACTTGGTCTGCTGGGGTAATAATGATTGTAAAGCGCATAGAGCTTGCTTTCAAGCAGGGAAATGCGCTATATAAATGCAATCTATTATTACTATTATTATTAACCTTTAAATTCACAAAATCACAGCAAATATCTTTGAATAGAAAGTATGCAGCGTGTCCCTCAACTTTTTTCTGCCTCATTTGATGAGTTTAAGTGCATTAACGAACAAATATGAAAAAAAAATTAAGAAGGTAAAGAGTGTAATTTTTTTCTTCAACCACATCAACTGAAATAAAACCAAGGTTGATATTTAACCTACCTCAATAAGTTTACATCTTGTTAAAAGATGTGTATTAGCCTTCATAATAACTGTACATCAAATTGTCAGCATTGTAAAATAAAGTAGCTAGATTAAATGCATAGCCAAGGTTGCATTGCACGACTGAAGTTTGAAAGGTATTTTGAAAGGAAAAAATACAATTCAACAATAAATTTAACTTGATATGTAGATTGAGAGAAAAGCTTTGATGAGAAAAAGCACAAATTTGAAACTATTACCTCTGTTTCAATAAAGTCAAACTCCTTTGCACATGTATACAGCATTGTATGAAAATTCTGAAAATCAGTGAACTTGCTTCGGAATATTTCTCCAATGTGCGCCTGCAAATAAGTGGGAAATGACAAACGGTTATTAAAAATGTAAAAAAAACAAAAACTGAACTCCTAACAAATGCTAAACACTAAAAATAGCATTGGTAATTATGATTATAATTGATTCAAAAGTCTTGCACACTCACGCCAGTGTAATGCTTCTAAGAGTGCAAAACTGATAAGAATAAGTCACTTATGAGTTGAGTTTATTGCTGCACATTGATCTAAACAGACTGCAAAATAGTTTTATTTGTTAAGGCTATCTGTGGCTAGCAAATAATGACAAAATTTCTCACGTTGTGCAGTTGTTAAACTACAGTTTTCGTTCAAATCAATCAATTATTCTTATTGCATTTTTCACTCTTGTATTCATATCTCTAATGTCCCAAGTATCTTTCCACCAGATTTGTCTCAAAACCCCACCTTACTAGGGTTTGAATTATGCATATATCCTTGAACATTATCTAATTACTCTCGAAAATAAACTATGCCACTCCTTGACAATATTTCTTTTTGCAAATAAACGAAGCAAATTCAATTTGTTTTTGATGATATAGGAAGGTATCTTACATCATCTTCCAGCTGTAGGACTTTTCCAATGCTCAACTTCATAGCCAGAGCTACCACAATGAATATCACGCCTTGGGATATCTGTGAAGAAAGTAAATAACACTAGTTGCTCCATTGAAAGACACTAAAGAGACACATACTTAGAAACACAACTCAATATTTAGTAAGTTGAGTCCCTTCCCCCCCCCCCGGCGCTGTGGTGTAATGGTTTGGCTCTTTGCCTGTCATGCAGATGACCCGAGTTCGATTCAGAGTGTGGATGACGTGGGTTTTTTTCCACTGGGATATTTTCCCTATCAGCCCGAGTTGGCCCTGACAGGCAAGGTCGAAGTAGTCTGTCTCTTAAATGACCGTACAGTGTTGGATCTGAAACTACTACAAGTAACCAAACTAGTAGTAGTGACCTCCGCCCATTTGCTTCACGAAACCTTGTGACATATTTCAAAATTAGGTCTCCAATTAATAGTATCACAATGGCATACTTCGTGTGAAGACACCAAAATTTCATGGTTCATTGTATGATAGTCAGGTAATTTCATCGTTTAATTTGGTTTAGTTTAACTTTTACGTCCCTTGTTACACCATGAGGTCATTTCAGAGGTGGGCTGCTTCGACCCTGCCTGTCATGGTCAACCTGGGCTGAGACGAACATTACATCCAAGCAGAGAGACAGAGATAATCTCAAGTAGGAACAGAACTCCCACCCTCTGCCCGATAGACAAACACCATAGACAGCAGTCATATTATCATTCTTCCACATCTTGTGTGAAGATGGTTTTATACAAACTATAATGTCTATGTCACTTGCATTACTGACACCAACACCAAGTCATCAGATATAAAAAATTAACTTTTTCCTTCTCCAGAAACAATAGTGCCTACAAGGTAAAATTACAGCTAGTCTCATTTTGGAAGAACCTCATCACCCACATAACAAGATCCGCCTCACAAAGGAAATTGTAGATAAGACTGGATAGCACTGGGTTTACATTGGGCTAACCACCCAAGATGTGATAACACAGTGTCATCTCAAGTCACCAACAAATCAGCTATAAACAAATAGGTACTCACCAGTCTAAAAAACCAGTGCAACTTAGAAAGAATACCGTCTAGAGAAACCACAGTCTGAGGAAATAAGCACGATATATGGCATAAGTGTCAAGACTTTACTCTTTCAAGCTTTAACACTTTGTAGTCACACAGCCAGAAGGACAAAGAATCTGTGACATGACTGGGATTTTTGGGCCTGGTGCATCTATGCGCTAAATGTCTAGATGGGTGAATCGGGGCCTGTGCATATATGCGCCGAGTGACTACAAGGTGTTAAGGCATTTTCAGGCTTTGGTGGATTCGCTTCCTTCAGGCAATAGGTAGTAAGAACATTCTGTTGTGCCCTATGAGAAAGATCAGGGAAGGCATGGCAGGGAGAAAGGAGGATAAGTGTGATGGCAAGTTGTTATTTCCTAGGTAAATGCACTACATCTGCTTATACGCTAGGCAGATCTAGAGAGAAAGACAAAGATGGACAACTAGAAGATCAGTGATAAACATGCTTTCATACTCAGAACTACCATTTCTTTTTTTTAAAAGGCTCTCTTTACTCGCTCTTATGTATCAACACTTAGTGTGAACTATGACAGGCCTACATATTTGGAAAAAAATGTTTACAATACTTTGAATTCTCTTTTCCGCTCTTTGGTAAAACAAATCCCCAAATAACCCCTCCACACCAAAATCTGTACAAAATTATGTTCATAACTTTTTAAAATCATGATTGAATGATTAAAGGTAATTGTAGAAGCCATGGAATGTTGCTCCAGTGCATGGGTGAAAGCATGTTCATGGGCCTTAACCTGAATCCAAAATTTCTAAAGGACGAAAACCGGCAAAAGGACACCAGTGTGACACTTAATGCTCGGTATGTCAATCTCTTTGTCCAACTCTTCGCCCGGCAGTGTAAAAATGGGCAGGCTCCACTGCCAAACAAAACACAGTGACTCGAAATCATCACTCGAGAGCGCCACACAATCATTCCATTTTGTTGGTCATCTACATCCTCCTCTTCACTCAAACCGGCAGACAACCTGGTGTAATTTTCAAAAGCCGGCATATGCCTGCGAGCTTTCACCCATGCTCCAGTGTGCCCTTCAGCAAAAACAATTTCATATCACTGGGGACAGAGCTTAGCACGGAAAACAGAACAAAAAAAGGTGAGTGTGACTTACCCATGAAGCAATGATAGCACATGCAAAGAATGATGTCAACAGCATTTCATTCCCAAACAACAGAATGAAACCAGACAGCAACCCAACCTGTGAGTAAAAAGAGAAATTGAAATAACAAATTTTATGAGATCACCACACAAAATAGATGGTATACATGCACAGAAATATGAATTCAAGAAGACAAGTGAGCAAAATTCATACGGCTATAATACAGTCAACTATGAGTGAGCTGATGTTGTTGGGGTGGGGGGTGGCAGTGAAAAATAAACCCTCATAAAAAATTTAACTTAACCTTATTATGAATGTAAAAAAATGAGGAGGCCATGTTGAGAGCAATCAACTTAGCTGAAAATCACATCAAGCAATTTCAACACAAGCGGAGTTTGATCGTTTTCACACAAATGTATCTGCACTAATGTGTATTCTTAATTGAGCTTAATGATACAGTTGAACCTGCCCTCGGCGGCCATCCAAGATTACGGAGGAAAGTGACCGTTATAGGCAGTGGTCGCTATGGAAACGGTCTGCGTCAGGGACAGTTATCACATACGAAGCAAAATTCTCATGAGCTACATGTAAGCAGCCATCAACAACAGAGATAATGCATAAGTTTAATGTTGGAACCCATACAGTGAGTTGGTCGGGATCTATAGAAGCCTAGTGGACATTGTCAGATTGGGTACCAAGACATTTTTTTGGCATTCTGCTCAGAAGCGATCACTATGAGCAGGTTGAGAGGCTGTTTTGTCACATAAAATGGCTGGCCGTGGCCACATTGGACAGGGACCATAATGGGAAGGTTAAATATAATATTGGGAAAAGGAAAGAGTGTCACGGAACAGTGGCTGTTAGTACAGGTGGCTGCTATTCAGAGGTAACCGCTTAGGCAGGTTCAACTGTACATTTATATAAATGCATGACCTGAGGTATTTAAAAATTTGTTAGACCTTGGTCAAAGTCAATATGATGTGGTGACTTTGTATTCCGAAATAAGTTTCCATAAACACTTACTGTTTGCCCAAGTAGGACTGTTCTGAAGGTAGCTGGTGCAATGAAGTTTAAAATGTACGTCCCAAACACAGCGAGATTCTGAGTGAGGAGGGCAAATTGAGCAAACTGAAATAGAGAATCAGGAAAGCAGAAGATGATTAGTCAACAATACAACATCAACGCATGACAGCAAGCAACCTTTGTTCAAATGACATACTGTTTATGTCATATTTTAATGTTTTGAGAAAATAAACAAAAAGACTTGGACTTTATGGACACAAAAAGAGATCTTCTTTCACATTAACCCACTGCATTTTTAGAAAACTATATATAAGGGTTTCTTGAAGCCTATTTTGGATGGAATAAGACACAGAAATGTCATCAAGACAATCTGAAATTGCCCATAAATGACAAGGCCAATTGAGGAATGACCGCGGCAATATGTGCTAATAATATCGAGTTTGGATGTGACTATGAGCGCACCTCGGTTAGTTCAGCCATTATAACAGATCGAATGTTGGTACATGTGTCAATATTAAAGCACAAATTTGTGGGAAAGAATTTCTTGCAAAGTACAAAGAAAGCATCTAATCTTATCTTATGTAGTAACATCTTATCTTATCACCATTTCATGTTGTCAACATGGAGATTAAAAGGAGGATTTTCGGTTTTGCGTTTCTGGCTTTACATCCCTTGCAACACTGTAAGGTTATTTAAGGGACTAGCTAGTTCAACCCTACCTACCAGGGCCAACCCCAAGCTGAGAGGAACAAATCCCAGGAGAAAATGCAGATCATCCACACATGGCATCGAACTCAGCTATTCTGCATGATAGGTGGAGAGCCTAACCATTACACCTTAGACACCCAAGGGGGATTTTTGATGAACAGGATATTACGTTTCAACCAAATTGGCATTGCTAAGAGAAATTTTCCGGAACAAAATTGCCACTTTCTTTTCTTTGTCCTTGTTATAAATATGAAACCAGCTATGAGACAAAATGCGAGATCTAATTAGACTTGAACGGCCGACATACCTGCCATGACAGCATGAAGGCAAGCTGAGCGGATGCTATCATTAAGGCATGTTTCGTTGAAGACTTGTGGTTCCTGTGGCAAATGGAGCAAGACTAGAGATTATTTTTTACATGGGGGCATCTTTAAAAAACAATGAGAAAGGCAAATCTTTGTATTTCCAATCCAAAGGGTTTTAAAAACTATAAATAATTGTTAATTCTTCTTCAAATAACAGCCGGAAACAGAGGGGGGG
>JAUKPP010218020.1:0-13855 GCA_032273245.1 Phyllaplysia taylori | reverse complement strand
TTGCTGCGAAAGGCAAGCCGTTTGCTACAAGTGCGGAACAACTGAGGTTCCCGGAACTCAAATTAACGTGTGTTTGCTGGGTACATTTTGGAAAAAATGGAATAGGATAGTGAAAATAATGCACTGAGAATACATTTTATGGATTTTAGCAAAGGAAGGCGAAAAAACGGAGCACGCATTGCTTGCCATGCCTATATAGACGCCTCGCCACTGATATTATGTACATATAATTGGTAAGTTTTTTTTTTCCTTTATGGCATGTAAATACAATTAATCATAATCTGAGTTAAATGGGCCTTCCTTTGACTGTTCCTAAATTTTTTTTCAGTATTACTGATTTTCAATGGCATGTTACTCATGCAAAAATTTTGGGGTAAGCATGTCTGTATGTGCAGATGGGATAGAGTATCATTTTGGCCCAACTAAGCGGTGCTTCTTTTTTCCGAAACCTACTGAAACCGTCCGACAGAAGCATACAATCTTGAATAGGGCCTACATACTCAAGCCCGGCGGAATCTGTGAGTAGTTATCGTGAGTGAATAAGTACAGATATTTAAGCTTGAGTGAACTCCCTCAATTTGAAGTTGTATAAAAACGGTCTCTCTTTCTCTTTGTCACTTAGTGACAAAACGTAGGTGGGGACTTCTGTAACGAGCGACCAGTTTGATTCAGCGAGTCAAACCTACCGTCAGTTTCAACCTGTTCACACTTACTCGGTCCACTTTAAATTTTACTTATCTGACCTGGCCAAGACTTTCACCTGTTTAAGACTACCACTTTTCTTCTCGCCAATGAGTGCTTGTGTTGAGAAGGTTTGACTGCTTTTGTGTATGGTGAAATCTTAGAAAATTTAAGACACTCTGCCCTCGTTTTATTTCTGTTTTGATTTTATTATTATTATTATTATAACTTATTATTACTCTGTCATTTCAGATAACGCACATGATGGCTATGTCTTACTTGTTCCTTTCAACAAAGCTGCAGAATCATTAACCAAGTTTTATAAAGGTAATGTCTGATAAAGAGGAGAAAGCAAATTGTTGCTTTATAGTGTAAGCCTTGTAGTGCTGGTGCTTCTATAAAGATAAACAACTGAAAATGGACAAAATGAATTTCTTTTTGTACTAAGAACATGCCTGTCATGGCACAAGATGTGTCACCCTCTGCTCTGGTGTACTCATCTTTCTATCTTTTCCTTTTTTCTTCTTGCTAGTTTTGTTGCTTTTTTTTTTCTTTCTCTTCGAATTTGTGCTTGTACATTGAAAAAAATGGAAATCCCCTGTCGTTAATTTTTCTTATTCAAGTCTTAGATTTTAATTTGTCCTTGAAGATAGCTTACTGAGCCTTAGGGCAACTTTGCATCCTCCTATTAAAAGTGGAATGTTATGTGATGTCTCTGTTAGTACTATTTCTTCGGTGCATGTTGTCACTGGAAATAGAAATGAAATTGTTATGTTACATTGTTGAACTTCTTTTTTACTGTATTACAGATAGTCTAAATAATGCTCGCGAGTGCCTACGGCTTGGAGTTCAAAGTGGAAGGAACAGTCGAGCCAGGGACATCGCTGCATGGGCAAGGAAAAAGAGGAAAAGTATACGAAGAGATGAACTGTTGGCTTATTTGTGTGGCAAGAACTTGCCTCCCCATCACAGAAACAGACAGAATCGTAGCATAGAGAGACAGATTCCAAGGTTCTCAGCACATCAGACAGACAGTGTGGAGTCAGGGGATTACCCGGTTCGAGAGACATTCTCACTGCAAGGTCAGAAATAATTACCTTCTAGACAGATTTGAAAGATTTTGTGTTCTGTAAGGCCATCCATTCATCAAGGGGGTATAATGGTATGGATTTGTCTACAGAGGCAATGAGCTTTTGATTCAAATAAGTGCTAGAACCCAACACTAAACAGTTAAAACATTTCAAAATACTCCAATTTAGATTAGTGTAAAAATCTGTAGTTTTAGCAGCCGAATGCTTTTATGCTGTTTTACTCACATTGGGGCAGTGGAAAGGTAAGGATTGGAACAGCATGATAATGATATTTGTTGTGGTTGTTTTGTGTGGGGACTTTTTGCCAAATGGTAATTTTCTAAATGTGTACATGGATAAATTTATTTTCATACTTTTTTTTGCTTTTATATTTCCCAAATGGTGTTTGTGGTGTGTAGGTAAAAGCTCTTTACCTCACATGCAGGAGATGGGAGATATAGTCCTGCAAGTAGCAGCAAGGGGTAGTGTTTTTAAATCCTATCCATAGCCTTAGTGTAAATTTGTTAGTTTGTTTTCGGCAGTTTAAAATACTTCCAGTTGAAAATTTTCTCTTAAATTTCAATCCTTCTTTTTGACAGATGGCTATGCAAAGCAAATCATAATTGGTAATGTACCTTAAGTAGTGTTTTCATTTTAAAATGACTTTTTTTTTTTAGCCAGGCAGTAAAATAAGAAGTCAAAGTAGTATGCCTTTTCAATTTTTAATGACCTACAGAATGGTCTGCTTCTTGTGCTTCTTCCAAATGTTACTGTCATCCTACATCCTATTCTACTCCCTGATGCTGAAATGACTGTACAGAATGTTGCAGAATGAAAACCACCATTGTATTTCTCAGGTCTGAATGGTGCAATGTCCAACATCAACATGGGCTTCAACAGGGCTAGTGCCACCAGCAGCTCCACCATGAGCTCTCGCTCCACAGACGAGTTCCGCTTGCACGAGGACCGGGCTAGAGGGGAGCACAGAAAACGAACCAATTCATCCTCCGCCATGGACGTGAGCATGGAGTCCCCTTCAAGGAAGCGAGGGAGATTTCTATGATTTGAGACTGAGACAAAAACTTTTTGTTCTTACACAAGACTTGACACTCGCAAAAGGACTTGTCACAAAGTGTTGGACGGGAATTCTAAGGCTGGAAGTTCACAGGCACATTCTGTTTTTCTGACGTTCTTATATTTGTGAATTATTATGGTCACTATAAATCCTACCTACCTGGTCCCATAACCCCAAAGTTCTATTCTCATATATGTAAACCAAAACCATAATAAAGGTAGTGGACAAAAGAATGTGTTTTGTCCAAAATGAAAATTTAAATGGCAAAAATCTTACTTGTTCCCTTACTACAGTTTTTAAAATTTATTGGTTAAAAATGTTTTTGTTTTTTTCTTTTCTTTCATATAGTTTGTCCCTTTTTTTTGCTTTGGGTCTTTGGTGTGATTACATTCTGTTGTCAGACTTTTCATGCCATTCAATTCGTCCCAATGCGGACCGGTTTTTTTAAATACCTCATATGGAACTTCATGTAGCACAGTTTCATGTGTATGAACATCTGCATAACAAGTGATTGTGTGGCCAGAGTATGGCTGATTGTATGGTTCTTTTACACTTTTCAAGTAGAGTGTGTTTTATTTTCATCTTCTAACTTCATTATTTGTGTTTATTCATTACTTTGGAAGTATACCATATTCAAAACAGCAAAGAGTTTGAAGAACTACAGAAATGTTTATTGATTTATTTCATCCGTGCCTCATTCTTAAATGTTCAAGGACTTACCCACATTCATTTGTTCTGTTGTTACACCATGAGCAAATTGATCGTATGCATATTCTGCAACTGTGATGCTGTGTCCTTCAAGTTAAGTTTTTCTTTGGAGCAGAAATCACCAATCAATGCGATGAAACTTTCCTAACTTTATTTTTGTGCTAATGGCTTACAGCCTGTTTTTTCAAAATGATCAGTGTTTTCTTTAACAGCTTTGACTTGCTCTTCGTGCCCTGGAAGAAAAAGCGTGAATTAAATTTAATTGGTAACACTGCATCAATAATGTGTATTAAGATCTGAGAGTAGGAACTAACTCTATTTAGGGGATTCAAAAACAGTATCAAAACATTGAACTCTATGTAGAGTATAAAGAACTATAAGAAGGCAGCATTGGGAAATAACAAAAATGTGTGGGGTTATGTGCAAAGGTAATGATTATAGAAGCTGCGGGACCATAGAAACCCGAACAAGCAAAGTACAGATGGGTTGATTAAGCATTGAAAACTTCAAGGGATTTTGAAAGTTATTGCCTCATAGGTTTCTGGCAAGCAATCATTTTTTTTATACCTCTACAGACTTGAAGCTTATATGGAAAGGCGTATTATGTGGATTTTTTGCGAAAATTCGAGGAAATACGAAATTCCCTAGTCAAAATACGGATCTGTTTCGTTTGTTGGGGGACTGCTGGTTTAGGTTAAACTTATATTTTTACCTGAAACACTTTTCTGTATTTGGAAATAAGCAAATTCCTTCCGGAAGTGGAAAGTCTGCGTTGTAAACAAGAGCACTTTCATTTTCTCTTTGTTTGCACTGGCTGAACGGAGAGTTCCTTTTCCATTTGGATTTACAGAAATATTTAGAATTTCCAAATGGTGGAAGAGAATCAGAGGGTGAAGCCGTTTACCTTGACTTCCAGATTCGTGTTGGAAATGTCTCGGCCTAGATCTGTTTTGCCAGTCTTCTCTTGTGGATTTCACTTCTTCTTCTATAACTCTCACTCACTACTACTACTACTCTCTTCGTTCATTCTCCTTGGACAGACCTGCTACTAGTGGCTAATGAAGCCTCTCTCCAAGCAGCAATAAATTGTAATTTAGGGGTGGACATATTGTTACTCTTCGTTTCTTTTAATTATCACAGAGTTGTTTCCTTGACTTCGGAGGCAATGTCAAGACATTTTTGCTTCATTTCCTTCTATTGCTTGCCACGTCTGTCTTGGATTTTGTTTTCATATAGAGAAGTTTGTCATTTTTGTACACAGTGTTTGCTTTGACCTCCTTTGAATGTGAAATTGATTATGTGTGGATTGCTTCTGCATTCCTATTCTAAGAAATTCTGCTTGATTTCTTACTCCTGAGTTGTCTACAATTTTATTAGTGATCTTTTGATACTTTTGTTTGCATTTGAATTTATTTCATATATATTTACTAAGTTGATTAACTATTCAATTTATCTGATGACTGATTCTGTTTAAATCCCAACTTCTTTTTATTATTTTTTTTAATATTCAAATCCATGGATTGTGCATCTGTTTGCTTGTGTTGAACCTAAAATATAGAGCTGTTGGCAAGTTAAGAGAAAAGAAAAACCTGAAAAAGAAGTAATCGAATCTAATATGTTGAAAACATTTATGATGCAGTGTTTTATGTAGGGAATCCAAAATGGGTATAAGAATGCAAGCTTTTTGTTTCCAAGAAACAACAACCAATATTATAGTTACTGTGGTCGGAAGCAGTTATGGACGCAAGGGAATGTAGAAGACTACTTTTTAGCTTGTAAAAATATGTTAAGAAAGAGAGAGACTAGAGAAAGGAAGTAGCGCAGATCAGGCTATCACAGGACATGGTCTTGCAAACCAGGGATTTACTTTTAATGACAAATTTAAATAGCATGGCTGTCTGTGGTTTCACCTGGGTCATTCCCCCACCTAGAGCTCTCTTGATATCTCGATCCAGAGCCAATTTTTTTCCCAGACAAGTGTGTGCAACAGTTAGAAGTGACAAATTGAAAGAGCATAACTTTTATTTGGCCATTAACTCCTTTAGCACCCAAGAGAAATTTTAAACCAAAATGGTCAGAACAAAAACTGTCTGTGACTTCTTTCATAATGAAACTATCTTAATACAATTTTTTTTTGGTGAACATTTCACTGTTAGTGAAAAGCACAGGGGCAGAAATTTTCCCGCAAAGATACAAAATTATACTATTTTTCTCTTTCTAACGAGCAGTAGATATTTATTCACCAAACATACTGGAAACTACACTGACAATACAAATTCAATAAGCAATGAGAACAAAATAGAACAGAAAAACTGAAGTTTGTATGTGAAAAAGAAATTTTTGGTGTTATAGTGTTGCCGGCTTAAAAGTTAGCAAAGCCATCCTATTGGAGACGGGTGTAAATTCGACTTTATAGTGCTGAAAGGGACGTAAACCAAAATAAACCAGGATAAGCAAAGATTGCGTTAAATATTTCAACTTGAAAATATAATACATTTTGTTTTATCAGTTTGTCTCCATCGGAAAAAAATAGTTTGTCCCTTGAATGTGTGTGTTGCCTCAGTCATCTGTGTATTATGAACTGTTTTTCAATCTAACTTTTTTCATAATGTAATTTGGACACTTGAGAATTTTGTTTCTAAACATACCTTCATTCCTGTGGATGTGGGGATTTCATTATATCAACTATATTCAAGGTGCACTTCTTGTATGTAACCATATGATTGTTGATTGTAACTCATGAATAACTGTAACTGATTTTGATTTGTTGGGAAGGGGTGGGGGGTGGGGGCATCTATGCTTGGGAAGTTGCATCGAAACTGGTCAAAATGGTCTCTGCATTGCAGGAAACATTTTCTCTGTACGAAGACTAATGATGTAAATAGGAATTGAATGTTTTATTGACTTGTAACACCGCAAGGAAAGGCTGAATTCTAAACATGTTTTGATTGAATGAATGTTCTATGGGGTGCTAGATTTTGTGTTTTTGCATTGTGCGCATATGCATGTCTGTCCGAGAGCATACTGTTTTGTACAGTTACAACCTACATTCTTTCGTGTTTGAAAGTTGAAAATGGTCATTTTGTGCTTTGTACAAAGGCGTGGTGAAAGTGGATGAGTGCTGGCTACAAGAGAGATTTGAGGGTATATTGATGATTTCTTTTGTCTTATGTATTTGTTATCCATGTCTTGTCTCTTATTTCTGTAGTAATGCAGCCTTGCCAGTTTCTCTGTTTTGTGCGAGTACGCTAGACAAAAATACTACACAGTGAACAGAATTGACAATTTTCAGTAAATTAATTTATGAAAACCTGATAAAAATTCTTCTCTCATTCTCAACAGTATAGAAAGAGTTCTTATAGGTATATTGTTCCTTTGGGAGATTCTTAGCCTTGAATGACTTTCTTGTAACTCATGAGTGAAAATATGTTTGCTGAAACTGAATTCTGACGACTTATCTAGTGAATTCATGCCCCCCCAGTATTTTTTCTGTGGAAAAATTAAAAAAGTGACTCCAGATCTCTTTCTCTACTGTATCTGTCTCAAAGAAGCTACCCCTCTCTCACTTTTTTTGTGTGTCTTTAATCTGTTTCGTGTCATAGCTATCATCACATCTTTCCAACAATTGTAATGGTATAACTTCTGTTGTACCCCAAACCTATACTCAACCAAACAATCTCTAGTTGCACATTTTTGTTATTACATATATAATGTTTACTGTTTTTGTAAATCACATCTAAGTGTATTTTTCATTTTGAAATTAGTCTCTGTTTTCAGTAGGAGCACAAAAATATTAGATTGTTTTATAAAGTGAAAAAGACACAAGCACGCATAAACTAAAGTTTTGAGGTTTGTTTTCACTCTGAGTTTCAATACACTGAAGGAACCTTTCTCTGTTTGGAATAAAGATAATCTTAGAACCCGTTATCACTATTATCAGTCTAGATCATGAAACCAAGAATCACCCTGTCCTTTCATACATTATCTTCCCTATACTATACCCCAAGGCATATAATGTAGACTAGTGCAGCTTTTTTAGAGCAAAAATCAATTGGTCCATTTATGTTTTTGTTTTCATTTGTTTACTTTCTCTATTATGTTTTAGATCTAGATGTAAACCTACTTTTAAATGTGAAGTAAAGATGTTTCTGTTTTTGTTCATATTTGTTCGAAGTCCATGTGTAATACATATATGAAGTTTCCTTACTCCTTGATTTGACAAGGTAATATTTTTTCTCAGTTTTCATTTTCCAAGATTTTTATAGTTTCCAAGGTTAGCCAGCAAGTGTCAGCAAAATATTGTATGGAATATTCATGCTATTGGCCTCTGTATTCAGCATTTTCAGTAGAGCGCTGATAATCTACATAACCTGTTTGACTTTTAACACTTTGATTTCATTCAGTTTTGCTGTCTTGATTTAGTTTTTTATTAACATATAAAGATGCCTGGTAGGCTAAGTGTACATGTAGTACGAAAAACCGATTGATCTTTGTTTAAATCATCTTCTTAATGTTAGAACTACACACAGTGTTGAGAAGGGAATGAGTAGGATGGGGTGATGACGTTGTGGATGGCTTCTCTTGTTTACTTATGGGTATCTGGCATAATGAAAAAGTTATCAGGCTTTACACTGTTGGAAGTGGGTAGGAGTAGTTCATGGGTAGTGGTCAAGGTTGGTACTGATCGTCTGCTATTTTACGAGCTATTGCCTCAAATGTGTACACAACACATGTTGGTGAATGGGATTCTTCATAACCGGTTTTAGGTCTGGTTTTCGGGGTTTTGTCTCTTCTTGTATGGCCGTCTTTTATAGTGTAACCGGTTGTATCTGCTGGGAATCTAAAAATTGATGTAGGATTATCAAACAGTTTTTACTATTTAATTATCAGTTGTGTTCCCTCTTAACCCTATGTCGGATTTGGAACAGTGGATTATCGAGACCTAAAATAAAGGCAAAAATTGGGTTCCTGCTGATTGTGTCAGATTATCAGCACTCTACTGTCCATAGAGACCTGGGTGTTCTGTTTTTTTTCTGTTAATTAAAAGAGTATGTTTAATTTCATGGTTTTGAAGAGAGGCTTTGACTGAAAGTGAAAGCTAAGGTACAAAAATTTATGAGAAAATATTTAACAAATAGATATTGTTAGGAGGGATTGTAAAGAGGTGTTGAGGTTAGGATTTAATCTTTAATCACAGCAATTGATTATTCTCTCTTCTTATTTTTCCGTCAGTTTTGAAGGTAATCTCATGTTAATATTAGTCTAGCCTTTTCTTTTCTTCTACTTCTAGTAGGTGTAATTGGAGATTTGGAGATGCTGTACATGCGAGCTGAGTGCTCTGCAGGTCCATCAATCGGGGACTGTTATCTCAGCCACTTAGCTTTGAGCAAAAATTTAGAGATCTTTGAAATCAGTCTGGTGACCGAGGGAATATATTAAATATGTTTTTAAACTTAAATTGTTTTTATGGGTCTTTTACAGTTTATGTTTCTGCTCTTTATGTGCTGTTCCTCACTTGCATACTGCAATTTTTTTTTTTCAACAGCAGCATTGGATATGTTAGATATTTTTTTGGTTCTTGTTTAAGATCACTTAACTTAAAATGATGTGAATTTCTATAATAGACTTGTGCAACACATTATCTGACTAGTTTACGCCTTGGAAATGCAACCCATTGTAGATTAGTTTGATAAGCCAGAACCCTTCATTTCTTTTTACTCATATTCTGCTAAGTTATTGTGTTCTTCTTCTAAGGGTTGGGACTTACATGTGTAAATAGATACAGCATATGTCTGAATATAAGAGTGTGAGAAAAATGGTTTGTGAGGGAGAGTATGTTCTGTGATAGGGATTGCGCCACTCAAATAAAATAATCCTTTCATCATGTGCGACTTGTTTTATTTGACTTTTGTTTCTTTGGATCTGTTGTCTGATTTATTAAGATTTGATCATTTCTGGTGGGTCTACTGCTACTTACTTATATGTGTATCACTGTTGTCCTAGTCGTGGGTGGTTGGCAGATCCTCTGGTTTGGTCTTTCTATCCACTTCTTTCTTCGTGTTGTTTGCTATTATCGCAATCTATTTCCTGACTTTGATATGACCTTATAGTGTCAATAGTGCTGTATAAAATCAGCTAAACATAAACTTAATACAGTTTAAGTTGCTTAAGCAACCACCTGTTCAAGAAGATCACCTGCACAAACGGCCACTTTCCATCGACTACTAAGTCATATTTCTTCTATATAATTACCCCTCTCCAAGACGACCACCCCTGTCTATATAACGATTTTTTTCTCGATATTCGTTGGTCGTCTTTGACGAGTTTGACTGCATTGTCCCTACCTATGTCCTAGCACTGAAATGACTTTACAGTGTCGATAGTGCTATTAAACCACAACCAAGTTAAAAGGTTTAATGTAGTTTAAAAGTGTAGGTGGTTTGGAGGGGGGAGGGGGGATGTCTGTGGCTGCCCATGAATGCGTAGATCCCAGTTTTGAATCCTGGGTTCACCAAGAGTGTATTTTGGAAATTTCATGGCTTTGTCCTACTCCCTGTCTCAGACGAACGTCGTAATAGAGGTCTTGTCTCTAAAATGACCTTAGTATTGAGTTACAAGGAGTGTTAAGAAAAACTAAACCAATGCTTTGGTTGACTTGAAAACGATCATGCCAGTCTTGGCTTGGTTTGGTCGCAACACTGTAAAGTCATTTAAGAGATGGGCTACTTCGACCCATCAGTGCCAAAATGGGCTGAAAGGCACGAATCTCAGCAGAAAAATGGAGATTGTCGACATGTGGTATCGAACTCAGCTCTTCCATGATAAGTGAAGAATGTAATCATTTTGCCACAGACGCTGGTGCACAATTTATTGATCCAGTAATGGCGGTACTTTAAATCTCAGATTTCTCTTGGTAGATCTAATTCACTGGCAAAAACTGATCATCATTTGTTTTTCTCCCCATTGATTTCTTTTTTTCATTGAGAACTTTCTACCAGTTGGCTTCTTTGGTTGTGGCAGGCAAAGACGTACCGTTTTGCTGGATTGATGATGTCTCTCAAGAATTATTTATTCAAGATTCAATGATAATCCATGTACAATGAAAAGGAAGTGTAAAATAAAGATAGGCTCGGGTTGCCAAAACACGCTTGAAAAGATACTTAAAAGAATACCGGTACCGTAATGGTTTCAAGTTGCAAGGACGTGGCCAAGATGTTCGACAACGATCTAAGGGATGTAACCACAATTAATTGATTATGTTACAGAAAAGTACTGGTTGCGTCCCCTTACAATACAATTCGGTCAAATCTCAGACAACCACCCGATATCGAGAAGAAAAGTGGTCGTTTTGCACTGGTGGTCGTCTTACTAGAGAGGGTTAATATGTAAAAAAGAAAAAAAAAACCCATTTAATTTAGGGGTAAATGGAAAGTGGTTGTTTGTGCAAGTGGTTGTCTTTTACAGGTGGTCGTTTGAGCAGGTTCAACTAACTGTATGCTATTACTATTAGCGCTTTCTTCCAAACCGGGTGGCATGGCTTTCCTATTAAATACGGGTGGAATATTACGTGTTACTAGGGCGGACACAGAAATTACTGGAAAATGCCATGATAAACAAAGCTAGGCCTAATGTTGTTCAATTCTGCAAAAGTACTTTTCCGCGGGCGCGCAACCGCGGCACGAGCGTGGAAAAATTGATAAATCCGCCGCGGAATGTTCGATTTTTGCAGAATTATTATATTATGTTTTACACCTTAGAATTACGAAAAAATTGACACCGATCTGAGCTGACGACGTTGGAGTGAGCTTCCATTCAGTCTGCAGTGTTTTTTTCTCTCTCTACTAAATGCTCCATTCCGTTCGTAATTGGGTAACTTCAATATGAGTAATTTTCAGCTTTACTCACTCCGTAATTTTTTAAATACATGTTTTTGTTAACGCAGTGTGAAAAAGGGATTATACATGCTTGCAATGCTTGCAGATATTTTGCAGGATTCGGTAATTTTGGGAGTGAAATTCTGCTCAGAATTGTGAAATTTTCCATGCAGAAAAGTACGATGTCAGGCAATCAAACAGACTTCCACTACTTCCAGCAGCGCGCTCCCCTTCAGCAACGAAACAGCCCTCTCGGGCACTTTGAAAAACTAAAAATCTTCTCCTTCACACTTCAACCTTGATCTAGTTGGTAGAGTAAAACAATATAGCTGACCAGAGCTGTGGTTCCATGGTTAGACTCTTTGCCTGTCACGCGGAAGAGCCGAGTTCGATCCCGAGTGCGGAGGATCTGGGTTTTTTTCTGCTGGGATTTTTTCCCTCTCAGACCGGGATGGCCCTGCCCTGCAGGGTAAAAGTAGCCCGTCTCTTAAATGACCTTAAAGTGTTGCGAGGGACGTAAAACTGGTAACCAAGGCAAACCAAATTGATGTCTTATGATACCAGGTAGGGGAGGGTGAAAGCCCAGTGCAATTTTGCGTATAAGAAAACAAACTTCATTTTTGCGAATCCTGTCCCTCCATCCAGTTTCGGTTTTGTTGTGGATTCAATTTTGAATGTTGCCAGAATATCAATATTTGCTGCTGTTTTCTGGAACATTTAAACGATCAGTTGGACCATATTTAGAAATAACAACAAATCAGAATTTATGCAATTCATATTGTGCTATTCAGGTATGTATATTAGGTTCCATTTCATGCTTTTGTTTATTCAAATGCTTTTTCAATTGAGCCGAATCGATCAAATTTTCATCAAAGGCGTGGTTGGGGCACAGTGGACCACCAATAGTTGGGGTACAGTGGTCCACTGTGCCCCACAAGAGTATAGAAGAACAAATGAAGCTTGTTTTATTTTGTTGGTCATGTCCTTATATAAAGAGCAGGATGAGGATGATGATGTTGAAATAGAGTCTTATAGAGAGAAGGGTTCACATATTTTGTAAAATCTCAGCGTGTCCCATGCGTCCCAGTGTACTCCATCGACTGGTTTAGTGTGCTCCGATGTACCGGTCCACTGTGCCCCACCGGTGGTCAACTCTGCCCCATTAAGACACACAGTTTTAAAACGGAAATGTTAACTTTCCCGTAAGAGCTCGCAACAAACAACAACAAGTAACAACCAACACCCACTCCAAATTAAGAAAACAACAATAACAAAACAAGTGGAAACATAAAACAGGAACAATCAACCAACCAAAAACAAAAGACCCCAAGGAACCCAAAACGAAATCCAGAATAAGAATTAATGAATAAATATAAATATACAAAAATCTATATAATATATAAGAATATTTTGATGAATGATGCTTTCCAATGAATAAATAAATAGGAAAGCACAACAAAAACAATACTATAATTATTCAATTAGATCGGCTGAGTAAATTCAAGACAGGGAACTCCACAAATATTATAACTGAATAAAAAATAAAGACAGTTATTTCCCTTTAAAGAGTCTGCGGGGGGCCTTTCTTGTAGTTGTTGATCGGTGATTTATATTTGACTTTTTCACCCGTCAAGTAGCCTTAAAGACCTACAGAGTTATGGCAGTCTAGCTCTGTACCCCGCGAGTGGAGAGCCTTAAAATTAGTCCTTTGTTATTGCAAGAGTGCAGCAATGCAGTGTCAAGACCTCTCCAGGTTACTGCTATATGCAATGCAGTCATTGAGCAATTTACTGCCACTATCGATACAACACTTGGACATGATGGTTGCAGCCATTGGCTCCGAGACAGAACTATGTGTATGTCACATAATTTTAATGTTGCCCTCGAAGCAGGCATCTGTGGTGTAGATAAAATTTGGGCTCTTTGCCTTTTACGCAGAGGACGGGAGTTTGATCCCCACGTTGAATCAGCATCCCTGTCTACTCTGCTGAGATGCTGTATCCTCATCAGACGGGTTGACTCTCTCAGGGTTGAAGTTGCTCGTCTTTAAATTTACTATAGGGTGGTGTGGGGCAATTCCACCCCCTTGGCACACAAAGAGGAGAGAAGACTAAGTTAAGCCCCTAAATCAGAGGTTCTCACTATAAATTAATTACAACCATATTTTCTCAGTATTGAATGGAAGTTATGCCTTCTCCTATAGTCTCCATCAGGTTTATCAACCATTCAAAGCAGTCCAGGCCTACAAAGCATCGTATTAAACTACTTTTTTACCATGGGGAAATTCCACCCCCATGTTATTTTACTATATTTTTGCTATGGGGCAATTCCATCCCCCCCCCCCAACCCATAGTGGGATTTATCCACCACTATAGGGGAAGGTGGGGTAAGTTGAGCACCCGGGGTAAGTTGATCACCCCAGGTTGTATCCACAAATAAGAATATTT
>JAUKPP010217909.1:0-13855 GCA_032273245.1 Phyllaplysia taylori | reverse complement strand
TCCACCTGGCTTTAGCTCACTCATGTGTTAAATCTATGTAACCCATAAAACCTTATGGTTTAATTCCTTTTTCACCTCAATCTCTTCTCTCTCTTCACATGCTGACGATATGAGTTTTCCTGCTGGGACTTGTCCCCCTCAGCCTGGATTAGCCCTGGCAGGCAGGATCGAAGTAGCCCGTCTCTTTTATAATCTTACAGTATTGCAAAGGACATAAAGCTAGAAACCATAAGAAATCTCTCTCTCTCTCCCTCTGTCTCTCTCTCTGATGGGTGGTTGCCGGGCGCTCTGGTGTGGTCTGCTCCTTTTATTTTTTTCTATTTGTCGCCAATGTCCCAATCTATTTCTTGGCGCTGAAATGACCTTACAGTCACAGTGTCGATAGTGCCGTAACCCATCATTAACCAACCATACAAACGTCTCCCTCTCTGTTTCTGTGGTTTATGTACCTAGGTACAAACAGAATGAGGACTTGTATCAATGGATGGCCAAACAACAGAGCGGCTTCCGCATGGATCTGGAGGAGGATCCGGCCCGCTACATCCGGCAAAACACGTCGGAGTCGTGCACGGCAGGCCTGGGCTCCTGGTCTCAGGACGACAGCAGAACTGACCTCAGTGATGACCATTGCACCATGGCAACCTCCATTATGCAGCTGGCAGATGCTCAGGTGTTGTAACTGACCATTTTTTTCTCCCTTTGCTTGTATATCGTGTGAATTTGTTTATAGTTTTTTAAACTTCTATGTCTTGTATTTTCCTTGAAAAATTCTGGTCTATGCTTTTTAATTTTTGTCATATTATTCTGCTTTAGTCTGAATTTTTTTAGACATACATCGTCAATCAAAACCCTTGACATCAGTTGTTTTTCAAAATGAATTTTTTTTTTCTTTAAACAATATGTTAAAGATTAGTTTGCTCTGGATTACGTATTCAAATCAATACAGGTGGTGTAGGGATACAAAAAAAGATTATGACAGTAATTGCTGAATTGTGTGAAAAACAGATAGTTATGTTGATATTGTTTGTAGCGCCAGTTTTCAATATGTTGCAACACAATAGATAAATATTTCATGCTGTCAAGTCCAGATCAGTTCAAGACTTCAGTGCTCAGTTCTGTCCTTTGCCTTACAGATTCTCTTTAAGCCTGTCCTGCAGAGTCTTGGTTTGCATGTGGAAAGTGTGCGACCGTCAGCCATGATGAAGAAATTTGGCGGCCATCTTCTGCTCCAAGGTCACTTTAACACCTTCAAAATCCTCATTGCCGAGTCAGAGGCGCGACCTTCCCCACAGAGCCATCATAGTTCAAAGGGCAAAGGTCGGGGAAAGAGGAGCATACTCAAGATGCAGATGGAAAGTGCAGCTTTTCAGTGTGAAAAGTAAGTGCATTTAGCTGTGATGTTATTATCCTGTTGTTTCCCTGAGTGCCGGCCCTATGGTAGGCTTTGCTCCTTCTACTTAGAATTCCTTTCTGCTTTCTGCTTGTCACTTTTTTCTAATCTATTTCCGCATGTTGAAATGTCCTTAAAATGTCAAAAGTGCCATAAAACCTTAATAAATAAACAAACCTATGGTGAAAGCCTGAAGCTTAACATTCAGCTCTTACCCCATTGTATGTTATGAAATTCGAAATCGTTTTCATCTTCTGTGCTTGATAAAAATCCCTTTCGTACAAGTGCTTCAACAGTTAAAATTTTGAAACAGCTCCAGTGTTGACCATTATTTTAAATTAAATACTTATCATGTATAGTTCCATTGATGGCAACTTTCACTAGATGAGGTAGAACAATGGCATTTGTAATTCTTTTTTATTCTTCATAACCATAGTAATTCTTCAATTCAAAGGATATGATTTTTTTTGTCTATGTAGTTTTGTGCAAAACAAGACAAAGAGCATACTTCTTTACACTCTATGTGAAGTTTGGCCATGGTATGTGGCGTGGGTAGTCTAGTGGTTAGGCTGCAGAACTCGTAATCAGAAGGTCGTGGGGATTGAATCCCAGCTCGGATCCGACGTTGTGTCCAAGGGAAAGGTATTTTACATGAATTTTCCTCACTTCAACCAGGTGTAAATGAGTACCTTGCTATAGACAGCGAACGATCTTTTCTGTATGTTTTAGTGCCTGTAAAATGGCAGCTTGCACTGTATGCTTCCCAGGAAGTTGAGGTTTCTGAATGACTCGGTCTGGTGGGGTAATAATTGATTGTAAAGCACATAGAGCCTCCTTTTCAGTGGACATGCATTTTATAAATGCAGTCATTGTTATTATTATTATGTGCTTTGGTTGTGAGGATCATTGCTTACAAGCGTTTCATATTAAGAAGCTTATTTTTATAAATAGTAAGATTGTATTGGCGGATGCTGTTTATCCTCCATCACTACCTCCACCCACCTACTTCTTTCAGCTTTGATGTGAACGTGTCGCTGAAAGATGTGGTGGACTTCAATGAAGGAGAAGATTCCGCCCAATTCCCATACAAGTTTGCTATGCACAAACTAGAGGCTAAGCCAAGCACACTACAGGTATGGAAACAAGCACTAAGGACTTTTTTAATGAGGGACATGCACTATGATACACGGTATAAGTATAGCGGCAGTTTATTCTTAATTGTTAGATAGTTCTATTCAAGATACGGATCCATCCGTACTTGGATAATTTTTTTTTTATAGGTTATTTAAATTAGAAAAAAATTATTTAGAAAAAAGCAGGATAGATAACTAATAACTTGTTTTTCTACTCTGGTACAAGTTATGTTAATTGATATTATATAAACTAAAGCATAATGGAGTAGCCCAGAACTTATTTAGCTGCTTTAATACAAATTATGATCACTGAAATTATATAAACAAAAATGTGGTGATGAATAACCCATAACTTGTTTAGCTGCTCTGATACAAATGATGTCAGCTGCTTTCTCTTTGAGTTTCTTTGCATGCTATCATGATGCAATGCTATTCAAGTTTCTCTGTCTACAGAGTCTTATCATCACATTCTTCATGTAGGACAGGTATTGAAGCCTGCACCGTCCTATCGGAGTTAGATTAAAAATTCTGAGTTTCAGCCTCGTAAATGACCTTACAGTTTTGCACGGGGCGTTAAAACCCAAAGCAAAATATTGATGCCTGCTTCTGAATGGTTATTTTTTCTTATACTTTTCCTGTCTTCATAGTGTACTTTTACTTTGGATTGTTTTTGAGAACAAGGCCTGAAATTGAAGTGGACAAACAGCCTCCCATATATTATTTTACAGCAGTTACATTTGTTGAGTTATTTTGTAGATAACTGAAAACCACTTTGAGTGAAATATGTTTTTTGACTCTTTGATTGCATGTATTTGGCTTTGTATTCTTCACAGATCAACCTGCTGGTCAACTGCCACGCCATCAGACAGAATGTGGACATGGCACTTCTTAGGCTAGCACATCAGGTGGGGAATATGCTTCTTTTTGATGACTAAAGTATAATTGTGATGCAATAAGGGATTTTCAGTCTGAAGTCAATTTTTGAAAATGTACAGATTTAACAATTTTTATTTTTCTATTTTACATATACTGGTGGCAAAACTATTTTCATGATGTGATCTTTTCAGAATACAAAGAGGATCATTGGATAGTGAGATTTTATCATTCAAAGATACTCCCCCCTCGCTCGACTAGTTTTGAAAAAACCCGGGTTTAAAGTTGAAGTAAAATTGTATCATAGCAGTGAACAAGTAAACAGCTTCATGCGTCGATACTTTATGCATGTAAATAAACAGAGCGGGTTATATTGAGGAATATTGGTGAATGGAATGTAGCATGAATTAAAAAAAACTTTATAGATGAGTACAGGGCCTCGCTAAAACAAGAAAAAATAGAAAGTGTTCAGGGTTCATATCTGCAAGTTTTAGTGAAATAGATCTATAGATATTTTTCTTATGATTATTGCGGCGAGTTCGTTTTTGGTTACCAGTTCTACGTCCCTTGCAACACTGTAAGGTCATTTAAGAGATAGGCTACTTTGAACCTGCCTGTCAGGGCCAACTCGGGCTGAGAGTTAAAAAAATCCCCGCAGAACGCCCCACCCCCCCCCCCCCCCTTGAGGGATTGAACTCGGGTCTTTTGTATGAAAGGCGAAGAGCCTTTTGATTACATCACAGCGCCGGTTTCTACAATTAGCTATATAGAGACAAGTGTATATTTTTATTCTTGTTGGTGGTGTCATATTCAGGTACTGACGATGGTGGGCAATGTGAAAGAAACTCGAGGAGAGCTGAAGCAGAAGCGGACAGAGCAGCCTCCGGCCTGGGTGCAGACACATCGCAAACAGGAGTCGAAAGACTCGACCTCCAGCGCTGACACAAACCAGTCCGACACCTCACACACTGAGCGATTGCTGGGATCTTTCTCAAACATTATGGCGCTAGAGAAGGAACGAGGTAACATGATATGTTCTTGTTTGTTTAATATTTTACAGCACTATTGTTTTGCAAGAGTATTTCAATGCCAGATATTAGATAAGGACAATATGAACTCATAGAAGTGTTAGGAGAA
This sequence comes from Phyllaplysia taylori, assembly GCA_032273245.1. Lineage (NCBI taxonomy): Eukaryota > Metazoa > Mollusca > Gastropoda > Aplysiida > Aplysiidae > Phyllaplysia > Phyllaplysia taylori. The sequence goes on along the minus strand of JAUKPP010217909.1, from coordinate 9,322 downwards.
GATTTCACAGAGTATTTACCCACCATCTACACATATCTATTGGGTTTCATTTCTGATCTTATCAAACAATAGTTTCCAGCAGCTCTGATGTGCTTGCTCTTTCTCAGATTTTTTCTCTTTTGTCTCTAAAATTTATTTTCTAAATGTTTGTATTTTCTCTTATCCCATTGTTGCTTATCAAACGTTTCTGATTTTCTGGAACGTCTGGACCATTTAATGTAATGCATGATATCCACATTAAGGTTATTATGTTTACAGAGTTAAGAGCACAATTTGCCATTTAAATTTTTCTCTTGGTAAATATTGGCAGTACCATTTTCTGTATAACTCAAGAAGACCCAAAGTATGAGTGTCATCAAACATTATCCCCTGTGGTTTTGTGCCCCTTTCAACTCTGTGAGGTCATGTAGGGGTGGGCCACCTTCTTGACCTGATCTTTGGGTCAGCCCAGGTGGAGGAGTTTTTACTTCACAATTGAATTAAGTTGCGAGTGTTATTTGCTTCATGGTACTAATGTAATGTTTTGCAGAGCTTGCCACCAAACAGAAGGCCAGCCAAAGTGCCACAAAGCCTGTCAAAGAGTCAGCCGCAAGTCAGCTCCAGTCAGGCCTTACAGTGCCCAAGTCAGACCCGAAACCATCACCATTGAGTTACAAGCCTGCCGTCTCACCATCTCTCCCTCCAAAGATGCAGCAAACGCCACAGGTAATCCGTTGTCACTTATTATGTAACGTAACATCATTTTGGTCATGGACTGTTTTTTATTGTCTGTTTCACAAAATTGAAAGGGGGCATTGATGGCCGAGCCGTAGTGCGCCTGCCTACAGATGAGGAGGTCCCGGATTTGAATCCGGGGAGGTTCATTTGGATTTTTTTTTTATAGTTTTCATGGTTCCGATCCCCGTCTTATTGAAGATGGACATAAATTTGGAGGTCCCACCTTGTAAAAGGCCTTACAGTGTTGCATGGTGCGTTAAAACAAATCCAAACCTTGCTCAAGGACTGCTTTTTTTATGGTCTGTTTGTTTCACAACATTGAAACCAATGAAGTCTTGGGATTTCAAGAACATTTTAATAATGTCTCATTTCGTAATTATTTTATAGTATTCTTGGTGGTGTCATTCTATTTTATGTATGCCTTATAAGGTGAACCACTTTGACAGAAGAGAGCAAACTACTATATTCTGTCTTCAAACCCAGAACATGCCACTAAATTTCCAGCTTAACAGAATCAACCCAGAAAAGCTTTCAATGGGCTTGCTTTGTGGCCATGCTTATGAAACTGTCCATCATCTGCTTTTTAATGCCCCAAGCTACAGTATATCAGACAACTTCTTCCTCCCACCCCTACAAAGACAACACCCTATAGCAGAAATCAACTCGTAAAGCCTTCCAGCTACTACAACATGGCATTGGGCTGAAGGGGGCACGCTTAAAGGCTACTGCATTAGCAACAACAAGATGGACGCCTTATTATGTTTCAAGGGATGTGTGACTAAAGTCCTTGTTCTGTTTCATGGTTTGGGGTAGTTGGCGGTCTGCTCCATCTTTCTATGTTAAACTACAGTCAGACCTGTTGAAGATGACCATCCAATGTTGAGAAAAAAGTGGTCATTTTAGACAGGTGGTTGTCTTAGAGAGGGATAATGTATAGTAAAAACGTAATTTGGGAGTCGATGGAAAGTGGTCATTTGTGCAGGTGATCATGTGTATTACCTTAATCTACTTCCTGGCACTGAAATGACCTTATGGTGTCGATTATACCATTAAGCCTCAACAAAACACATGTCATGATTTCCTCACCACAGATGACCAGTAAGTCCATCGCAAGTTCTGGCCCTTCCACTCCTTCTGTGCCAACGACTTCTGTGCTGACCCCCACTACCTCCCATGGTGCCAAACTGGAAGGCGTGGTCTCGGCCAAGATACTGGAGGACAAGAGAAGGCCAGAGGGTCTATCGCTTGGCGCCACTCCAGGAAAGAAACCTGCTCAGCTCCGCTTTGCTCAAGATGCAAAGGGAGATTCCTCCACACCAAGTGAGATTTTAATTACGATGGTCTCTTGCACAAACTATATTTATAATATTTCTGTGTATTAGCTAGAAGCCTGTACATGTCTCAACCACATCACATACCATGTACCGGGGCTGTGGTTTTATGGTTAGGCTCTTTACCTATCATGCGGAAGAACCGAGTTTGATCCTGGTCACGAATGATACTCATTTTTTCCTGCTGTTTTTTTTTTTCCTCTCAGCTCGTGTTGGCTCTGACAGGCAGAGTCATGGTAGCCTGTCTCTGAAGTGACCTTCCAGTTTTGCAGGGGACGTAAAACTTGTAACCAAAAAAATGTAAACCCGAAAAAGAACCACACCATGTGTAATAGTATTTGAAATGAATAAACAAAAGAAATGTTTTTTGCACTTTGATAGGTTGTATTTTTCTAGTGAAGAGTTCTCGTTTTTATAGCAGACGGAACTTGTTTTATACCAGCATCTGTGGTGTAATGGTTAGGCTCTTTGCCTTCCACATTGAGGACATGAGTTGGAGGCTCATGTCTTGAACAGTGTCAATATCAGCCTCGGTTGGCTCTGACAGGTAGGGTCGCAGTAGCCTTTCTGTTGAATCACCTTATAGTGTTGTAAGAGACATTGAGCCAAAACCAAACCAAAGCACATTAAACAGTTTTATTGCTCTTATTCACTACTAATTTTTTTCCTTTTTGTGTTTCTAGAGAAAGTGACCACACCCCACCCCCACTCTCAGTCCTCTGGATCAGGACCGGACATTATGACTCCTCCTCATTCCCTGAACCTGAGCGACTCCGTGGTCCTTGACCTTGCTGACACGTCATCGCCGGTGATTAACGAGAAGACCATCATCGACGAGATCAAGGAGAGCACGCCTCAGTGCTGGCGCCATCTGTACCAGCTGTTGGAGCTATATGCCACCATGCCTGAACCCAAGACGGTGGTGATGAGGCACAGCCAAGGTAAGATTTATTTTGTTGAAAGGAGGTCAAATTAGAGTTATGAGGAGAGGCATCTGTGGCTGAGTGGTGAAACGCCTGCCTTGAAATACAGAGGTCTATCGTTTGAATCTTAGGAGACAGCAGATTTTTTTTTTAGAAGTTATCTTAGCTTGGACCCCTGTCTTATCTTATCGAAGATTGAAATTGAAATGGGGTTCCAAGGGCCTTTGGACCAAAATTTTTCCACCAACCAAGCATTAGATTCTTAAGTCAAGATGAAATGAGACAATTTTTCTTTCGTTTACGCTGTGGATGAGGAGACAAAATTAAGATTAGAAGTAAAAAGTTGAGATGAGAGTGCCTTTGATTACTTTGAATTTGCATAGCTATTGTGAATATTTTTTTTATTCATACTAGTGTAAATCCCCGTTCGTTGCACGCGTACGGTGGTAGTAGTAGTAGATTATATACTATTAATTTTGTCGCTACCATAATAATAGTAGGCCATGGACCTAGTATCTATGTGGTAGGCCTACCCGACGTATCCTTCTCTCTGTCGATCTTTCTAGCATACTTTTCTTAGACACTAAGTCCACTGCCACATTTGGAACCCACGCTTGGAACTTCTTCCAATGCCCCAGAACCTCCGACCCAGGAACGCAATTTTTCCGATTTTTCAGAAACGCACTCATAAGCACTTGATCTGAAAGCCGCTTTCATAGTGAAAGTATGGAGAAGTTAAAAACATAGCGTTGAGAACGAACTTTTTCAAAAATATAAAAAATAAAATCATGCAAACGCTGCTTTCTTTTACTGATTATGCCAGCAAAGCACGCAGCTGAGATCGAGATGAATTTTTTAAAACCCTAAATGGTCGAAATCGGTTCTGTTATAAAGTCTGGAGCCTAGAGCTTTTTTTTTATATTAGATAAGATATATATATATATTTTTTTTTTACTTTGAACTGATATATTTACGATACCTAACATATATTCTTGTGACACCCACTCAGTGACCAAGCTGCCAGTCATAGAGGAAGAGGAAGCAGATGAAGGCTCGCTGAAACGAGAGTCGAGAATGTCCGACTATGGATCTCGGCTGAGCACCCTCATCCAGAATCGCAAATCCTCCATGCTCCATGGCCTCAGACGAGATTCTTCAACAGGTACAAACTGAGTAATTGTTTTTTTAATTTTTTTAATTTTTTTTTTTATCGAGACACAGCTCAGTGAGCATTCTAAATCATGAGTTTGTTAATGGTTTCAGTTCAACTTGGAATATTTATTCTATACAGTTTCTGTTGCCATTAATACGACACCTGAATGCCAATGCGTGCAAACTATCTACTCTACGTTTATTGATAATTCAACATCCCTGTTATAATTAGATCTATCAAGTAAATGATACTTTATTTTTTCGTCGTTATACTTACATTTCACTGGAGTCCTTAGAAATTTTCTTAAAATGAAGAAATAGCCAGCATGGGGTGAATTAAAATACATGCTACACCCTTGGCTCGTCACTTTTAAAAAAATATTTTCTTTATTGTTCTCTTGTCTAGATTAGACTGATGCATCTCCTGTCCTAAAAAAAAAAAAAAAGAAAGAAATTCCCTCTCAATTCAATGATCTTCTTATTCAGATGGCCACGAAACATCTCATTTACACAAGAAGAGCCTAAAGGCAACCAGCCAGGCATCTACAGAATCTTCTCACAGCGCTTTGAAGGACAAAGTTGCTGCTGCAGCCAAGGAGGAAGAAACCCTGGGCAATGACTCATCTCTAGCTCACCAGTCTTTGATCAGGACAAGGTTTAAACAGAGTGAGTGTCTGAGCTTCTTGGAATCGCCTTTTTTTTAATTTTTATAAAAAACAACTTAGTACCCAATAAAAAAGAAATCAGCTCTATTCATCTGCAAGGGTATTTGGTTTATAATGTTTAAACAGTCACATATAATTTATCCATGCTGCTGAAGAATTCTTTATTCATGTAGATAAAGATTGGAGATGTGAGTTGACAAAAGGATTTACTTCTTTGATTTTGGTTATATGGAGTATAGTGCATCAAATTAAGTGGCTTTTTAGCCTATCTGATTGTGAAGAAATTTGGTTTCTAGCTTTATTCGTTGAAATGCTATGAAAATTTGGATGAGACATTTGAGAAGAATAGGGTAATGAGAAAATTCAAGGTAAATATTGTGAAACATAAAGTCATAAAGCAAGCCAAACTCCTCAGCAACTATTCAAAGAAACATAAAGTTTGGAAGAAATGATTAACAGAAATGTTGTACGTAAAGAAACAGAGCAATATTTGAGAAAGATTAATTATTATTCCTTTATTGAATTTCCCTGACTGATTATCTCAGTTCACTGATTGCGAGAAGTTAATAATTCTATCAGCTCAGCTCACATATTTTGACATTATAACACTAGTGAATCAGTGTATTTTTTGTCTATCCAGGTATCTATGTAGGGGAGAGCATTCCGCTGATTGTGTATGGTATTCTGAAAGTGGAGAAGGTCCTGGTCAGTGCTGAGCTGAGTGGCCTCAAACTGGAGGCACAGACGATGAAGGTCCACACTAGCGGGACTTACAAGAAACGGGTCAAAGGTCGGTGATCATGCTACAGAGGTTGCTCAGACTAGAAATATTTTTATTCCAAATCCAACTCGCATTGGAACTCTCATGATGTCATAAGTCTCGTGAATTTTATATCATCAGTCTGCGGCTCTTATGAAAAATGGTGAATTCTCAATAATTTCCCAAACTATTTCCTGATAAAAGCAAGACTATAGACTTCTTGCCCAGGAATCGCTAAGTCTAGGTCAATGACAATTTAAAAAAAAAGTTAAGACAGACACAGTAATTTACAATAAATTTTAAGTAAACATAGTGAAATACTTGACCCCACTTACTTTTTTTTTTTTAACACTTCATTTAATTTTGTTTAGTGTGTTGTCATGTAACTTATGAATATTTAGGGGGCAAAACATGAACATGAATTGTTTCTTTGTGCAGTGTTTTATGTCTCACTCTAAAGACTAGTTGTTTGCAACTTCAGATCTATACAAATAATAAATATGAGATTAATTTTTAACCTCTAGAGATTCTCTGGGATGTTTGTTTTATCCCATAAAAATCTTCCTCAATTGGTTTGGGTGTTAAATTCGAAGCAGGTGACTAGTGGGCTCTCTGATGTGGTCTGCTTCATCTTTTAAGTGTTGCTATTGTTCTAATTTATGTCCTGGTGCTGAAATAATAGCCTTACAGTGTCAAAGGTGATTTATGCCTCCAAAAGAAAGACAAATCATAACTCTGGGACCCATGATTTTGCTGTTCAGTAAAGGGAAAGAAAGGGCTGTGAACTCGAAATTGTAGAAAAAAAGTCTTGTTTGAAATCTTTGCATTCTTACAATAGGGTACTACTTTTTCATGTGCTAAGGCATTTTGTACTGGAGAGAAATCCCCTCGTAAAATCATATATCCTACAGTCCACAGATTCTGTGGGATTATATACATATAAATATCTCATATCCCTCGCCCAAAAATGTGCTTTAAAATCAACTAGATTTCTGTAGACAAAGGGCAAAGCCAATCTTCAAGATTAATACTTTGGAGTTTTAGCTAGAAATACAAGAAACTGCTGGTGTCACACAGCCAATAGGGATCAGAAGTGCAGAGAGTGACTGTATTAATCACTTTACTTTGAGGGGGAAGGGATTACATCCCTTGTGGCACTGTAAGGTCATTTCACAAACGGGCTACCTCAACCCGGCCTGTCAGGGCAACCCAGTCTGAGAGGGACACAACATCTCAGCAGACAGTGGGAGATGTTTGTCCAGTGTGGGAATCAAACTCCTGTCTTCTGCCCAGGAGGTGAAAAGCCTAATCATTCACTGCAGATGCTTGGATACTTTTCTTCAAGGCAGAGAAGTTGTGATTGATGGCATCATAGCAGTTTAAAGGGCAAGAGCTCAAATGACAACGCAATCAGAAACAGTAAGTTAAATACGATATAACAGCAATGTTGCTATGTTCCTCTCCCAGGTTTCCAGCACCGCGTCTCCTCAGACTCATCCTACACAGTCCATGTAGGACACTCTATGATCAACCTTAGAGAAGGGGAACCTCCAGATTGGCAGTAAGTAATGAATTATTCACTCTTCAGTAGAAGGTTGGGGTTAGTATTCATCTCTAATTTATTTGTGGATATTAAATTTATTAATAAAAAAAAATGAATGAAATGACAACTTTATTGATCCCGGTGGGGAAGTTTGGTTTACAGTGGTGTGCATACATAATATACATGTGCAAAGCAAATATTCTAACAATACGTACACATGGAAGATGACATTGAAAACATGATCACATCATCTTTCACTCTCAACAATTGCTTGCACGCTATCGCTGGTTGCCACTGCGCAGCACCCATCTGACCAGGGGTTAGCGTGTCTTGCTCAAGGACATACCTAGTGGTCACCAATTTAAAAGCTGTTTTCGCCCAATGTTGCTTGACACACTTCATGAGCTAGAAATCACTACCACTTCGACCACTGAGCCCCCAATAAGTTTGCTTATTGTATATCAAAATATCCACAGGTAATTGTCTACTCCTTTAAAGTACATGATGTATAGATTATCCTTGCTTCTTTTCACTAAGCAATAGATAGGTAATAGTATAATGAAGGCCCCCAGGCAATCTGATGATTGAAAAGTATGTTTAAAAAAACATTAGAAAACTTGAAAAGTATGTTTAAAAAAACATTAGAAAACATTGTTTGGTTGGTGCGTTTTGTAACTAGAATTTTTTTAGGGAACTTCACGTGATGTTTCAGAAAATGTGAACAAAGGAGTAGATCACTATGTTCTTTTCAGGATAATTAGTGCTTTCTCCATAGTATGCACTGTTAACTCCTCCATTTTTTGTGTGCCAAATACTCTCAAAATAGACTTGTTCGTCTGCATAATCTGCATAGTACGCAGTTTGTAGCACATAGTCAGGCCCCTTTTTTGTGCTCTACGTAGGATCTCTTTGTCCCCCCCTTTTTCGACTGTTCCCGCTAGAGAAAAATAGAAAAAACAATATCTCCCTGTGTAAAGGGGGCGGGTGTGGGGCAAAAACTATGGTGTTCACCAACATACAAAGTAAAACATATAAAAAATGACCCAAACATTCATCCTGACCCTGTAATGACCTTACAATGTTGCAAAGGGTGTAAAAACCAAAACCCAACGTAAAGCCTGTGCTGACTGGCTGTTTCTAAATTTTTCTTTCCCCTCAGAACTGTGGTGACCATCAACGTCAGCAAGTCCCAAGCCCTCCTGACGACCATCATGCGACGAGGCAAGGAGCACAACTCTACCTTGGTCTCTGTTGGCGTCATCGATGTGGACATCCCGCAGCACCCAGTCGTCCTGCATGACATGATGTCCCGAAGCACCAAGCGCATAACGGCTACGCTGCAGGAACTGCGCTGGCCCATGCAGTCCACCAGGTAGATTTGTACTTTTTTTTCCAGACTGTAAATTGGTGTCCTCGGTGTATTGGTTAGGCTCTTTGCCTATTGTACAGAAGATGCGAGTTCGAGGCCATTGTAGGGCAGTTTGTTTGATAGTTTATCCCCGTGCTGAGACAATGTCCCTCTCAAGGCGGGTTGACCCTGAAAAGCACGATTGAAGTAGCCCATCTCTACAATGAGCTCACAGTGTTGCAAGAGACATTAAGCCACAAAACCAAACCAGATTGCATCTGTGGTGCTATGGTTAGGCTCTTAGCTTATCACACAGTGGGCAGGAGTTTTGATTCATATGTTGGATGAGCATCTCTGTCTCTCTGCTGGGATGATATGTCCCTTTTAAACTGGTTTCGCCCTGACAGGCAGGGTTGAAGAAACTTTCCTCTAAAATGATCTTACAGTTTTACAAAAATTTATCATCAGTCATTGGCAAACCTTTTTCAAAGAGACACTTGTGGTTGAGAACTAAGGTCCAGGACAATGAAGGTGCCATGTTTGAATCTTGGACCCGGTGGGATTAATCGTCAGTTTTTTAGTCTGCTATTTCTGACCTGTCAAAGATAAATGGTAAAAGCTAGGTCCTGCCTCTTGAATGACCAATGACCTTATAGTAATGCAAGGGGTTTTAAGCTGATATCAACCGGCCAACTTCTTTCAAGAAATCAAAGACCGGCGCTGTGGTGTAATGGTTAGGCTCTTTGCCTATCATGTGGAAGACCCCGGTTTGATCCCCGATTGCGTACGATCGGCTTTTTTTCTGATGGGATTTTTTCCTCTCAGCCCGGGTTGGCCCTGACAGGCAGGGTCGAAGTAGCCCGTCTCTTAAATGACCTTACAG
>JAUKPP010217798.1:0-13857 GCA_032273245.1 Phyllaplysia taylori | reverse complement strand
TCTCTCTCTCTCTCTCTCTCTCTCTCTCTCTCTGACTCTCATTCTCTCTTTTGTGCATGCTCGAGCATTTTCTTTTTCTATCTTTCTCCTATATGGTGGCCAGATTGTACCCCCCACCCCCATCTCCCCAAAAGCCCCAAACCAGTGCCAAATATTGGATGCAAGCAACAGTAATGCCCAGTACAATAGATACGTGCGGATCACATAAAAAGAAAATAATATACCACAAAATGAAACCCTAGAAAAACTATCAAACTACAACATGCGAGCTAGCAACGCCATAGACTATAGAGAGCTGGAGAAGCAGAGTTTTCATCAAGCAAGCAAGAGGGTGGTGTGCAAATCACTTTCCATTTCACCAACTTGAAAACTTTTGTGACTAAAAAATGGACAGCTTTTGAGCCATACCATATTATTGTGAAAGTACTAATTATCACTTTTAGTACAACTTTTTACTTTTGGTAAAAAAAAAAAAAAAGGTATGGTAACATTGCTTCCTTCGTATTTTAATAAGTGACTGACATTTTCTTTCCTTAAGTAACCGTCAGCTCTTACAAGATTTAAAAAAAAATTCAAGAGGTGAATTGGAAAATGAATATTGCACCACAAGTTTGTGCGCATGTTTTCACTAAATGTGATAAGAAAAGCCAGTCTTACCTTCCTTGGCCTCTCCTTGACTATCACCACCACCAATACTACCCTTTACACTATCAGTGTCCTCCCCCTTCACACTGGCTTCATCCGCTATGAGAGGAAAGTGGTTAGGCCATTGAGAATAATAAACGGGTTTTAAAAGAAACAAATAGAAAAAACAATAAATCAGAAAAAGTGATTTATAAAATAGATCTATACAACGTAAGAAAGAAGATAATACTATCCAAAAAGTAAAAGAAGAGAAATGGCATATTTAGATGTTAAATAAGTGAAAATCCATATTTATACAAAGATTGTAACATACATATTTTGCTGCTTTATACACAAAGTGGATTTACAGAGTAGTGACAAGAAACATTTTGGTTACTCAAGTGGAGCATGGAAATACAGGAACTTAGTATTTGATTAACAGAGAGATTAATAGGTTCAAGAGGTGACCTTTTCAAAATGGTGGACATAAACTGACAGTTACTAGTAGATAAATGTAGAGTACTTGCTCAGGGGGGTCGTAAAAATAACGGATCTGCACAGAATATCACAGACAAGGGAAAAAATAATCAAACACTCTAATATAGACCACACCAGTTAAAAAAGAAAACTCAATCATCAGGGTGCACCCATACCATATAAACATAAACGCCCAAACCCCGACTGTGCTTCAGAATTCCCAGGGAAATAAATGATACAAGGCCGTGCAGTAAGAGATATGAGATAAATTCTTCACCAGGGAAAAGAAAAAGCCATAGGAAGAAACCCACAATAATGTCAAAATGTGTGAAGGAGATATTGAACAGGAAGATTACTTCCCCAGAAAGTGTACATAAATTTTCATGCATGTAACAAGCAAAACATATATAAAAGTGTAGAGAGTAAAGGTTATTTTTTTTAGTATAACCCTACAAAACCATGAACTAATTATGTGTTCTGTGTTATTTGTGCCTGGATCGGGTAAGTATAAACACATAACTTACATCTAGTCTCGCTGAGAGAACCGACGGGCGAGGCACTGACAGGACTGGAGCCTCCAGTGGCACACTGGACAAAGGACACTCCACCGAGACCCATCGACTCGTTGCCATTGCTGGGGCTGGATCCTGTGGAGACGACCGTGACCTTGGGTAGGCTGGGCGGGGCCTCGGCGTTTAGAATCTCCTCAGCCACTGGATAGTCGCCCTCTGTCGCACCTGGTGACAACAGACAAGTGACATCAAAGCTTGTGTGTATTTGATTGGTTTGGTTACCAGTTTTACGTCCCTTGCGACACTGTAAGGTCATTTAAGAGACGGGCTACTTCGATCCTGCCTGTCAGGGCCAACCCGGGCTGAGAGGGGAAAAATTTCAGCAGAAAAAAACCTAGATCGTCCGCAATCGGGGATCGAACCGGGGTCTTCCGCATGCAAGGCAAAGAGCCTAACCATTACACCACAGCGTCGGTCTGTGTATTTGAAGTTCTACACCAATATCAATACTGTCAAGTCATTGTGCATTATCTTTTGTGTTTTTACAGCACTATCAACATTCTATGATCACTACAGAGCCAGGAAGAAGGCTTGGATACTCGGGCACCAGGAAAAAAGTAGATGAAGACCACACTGGCGTATCACTGAGCATCCAACTGAAATGCCATTTCAGTGCCAGGAAGTAGACAAGGACAATACTAAGAATTCTGTTTGATTTGGATATATGCCCCTTGTAACACTGTATGTCAATTAAGAAGTAGACTAATTTGAACCTGCCTGTTAAGGTCAACCCTGGCGCGGCAGAGCGGGAGACTACATCCTAGCAGAAAGATGGAGATACTTGATTTTAGAAGGATTCAAACTCCCGCCCTTTGCATATGGGCAAGTGAGAAGTTTGTCAGGCTTGATTTTAGTGGCAAAACTTAAGTGGAAAAAAATCATGAGAATTCCATATTTTTTACAAGGGGAGATTCACATAAAATTCCTCAAGACAAATAATAATAATAGATTGCATTTATATAGCGCATATCCCCGCTCGAAAGCAGGCTCTATGCGCTTTACAATCATTATTACCCCAGCAGACCAAGTCATTCAGAAACCTTCTCAACTTCCTGGGAAGCAAGACAAAATCATGAAGTATGGTGACTCTAGGTTACAAAAGACTACAGCACATGAGATGGGGGCACACCACTTACCGGGAATACTGGCGATACACAAGATGTGCGACACCGATACGCGGAACGTTTCCAGGACGTCTGCCGGGTTGTTGGAGTCGATGACGGAGACGCGACTCGCCTCGTGGGTGGAGGTGCAAACCCACACCAGGCTGGACATCTCCTCCTTGTCCTGCACGCTCTGCTCGTGGTCCTGGACGGAAGCATTAAATCAACAACGTTAAGCTTGTATTAACGTTACGTTTACCTGGATTAGTTCTGGCTTTGCTTTCACACCCTTGCAACACTGCAAGGCTATTTCAGAGACAGGCTACTTCGACCCTGCCTGTCAGTGCCAACCCGGGTTGAGAAGGACTGATCCCAGCAGAAAGATGTATGGGAATTGAACTCTGCCTTTTGTGTGATGGACTAAGAGCCTAACCACTACATCACAAACGCCAGTTATTGTGCATTACACTGTGACATTCGCATTTCATGCATGTAATAATACATAATAACAGGTCAATATCAACCACAAAATTTATACAAATCTCACATATCCCTGCACACCATTGCTGGTCACCACAGAGCAGCACCCAGGTAAAATGATAATAACATGAAAATCATAATAAATTACATACATGCACATAGCAGTAGCAATAGTATTGCATGACAATATTTTATTACACTGTCAATACTATTATCCCCTGCAGACTCAATACAAGAAAAGTATACTAATAAAACTGAGAGGCAGAGAGACAGAAGCGCCAGACAGATACGGACAAATAAGAGATACAGACAGACAAACAGACAGATAAGAGCTATAGATAAAGATACAAAGAGACAAAGATACAGACAGGCTGACAAGAAGAACAGACGGACTGAGAACAGATACCAAATGCGAACAGATACCAAATGCGAACAGATACAGAAAGACAGACAAAGATACAGAAAGCCAGAGAAACAAACCACACACGCTGTCAAACAGAGATAAAGTGGGTCACCTTAAGCTCTTTGTTCAGCTTGTCCACCTCTGTCTTGGCCTCCTCACTGCTCTCCTCCAGGGGCGGGTCAGAGTAGAAGACGCTGGCACCCACAATGTTCCCGCCATCCCGCGTCTTGCCACCTGTCAGGTTCACACCTGCTGCACACCAGATCTGAGAACAGAACCACAGTTGGAATTTTTTTATTTCTTTTCTTTTTTTGGTTACCAGCTTCACGTCCCTTGCAACACTGTACGGTCATTTAAGAGACGGGTTGGCCCTGACAGCCAGTCTCTTACATGACCGTACAGTGTTGTAGGGGACGTAAAACTGGTAACCAAACCAAAACTAAGAGACAGGCTACTTTGACCCTGCCTATTAACCTGGGCTGAGAGGGGAAAATCCCCGCAGAAAAAAAATCAGGATCTTCCGCATGACAGGCAAAGAGCCTAACCATTACATCACAGCGTCCGTTTTTTTTCCCTTGAACCTGCAATTTCCTGGTTTCCGATTGCTACATCATCATAGGAAGAAGGATTTCTTTCACCAAACGATCATTTCTCTTTTACAGTTCTGTTTCTGGTCGTATTCTGTAAAGGTATGCATTGGGCTACCAGTCCACAGTCCCAACGCAGACTGTAGAGATAACCCCCGGTAGCGTTCAAAGCTATATTTTACAACTAAAAAGTCTGGCCGTAACAATCTAGCTGCTAAGGACAAGCCTTGTAGTAGAATACAGTGTTGAACACAACCGCACTTTTTCTGTAGGGTCTTTGCGGGGGGCTGTGGATGAGTAGCTTTAAGGAGCAAATGGTGGGACCACAGGCTAAAGATACTAGCTTCCAACTGTTACAGAACCGAAAAACTTGCGAATGCACCCACCTTCCATCCAGTCTGGTTGTCAAACAGCGGGCGACAATAGACAGGCACTGGCACGGGCACTTGTGACTTGCCAGGCGTGTCTCGTGGGACATGTGTCGAGAACTTGGCAGGCAGACTCCAGCCGTAGGCCTGCATGCGCCCGTCGTCTTTCTTCACGTGGGCACGCACCTGCTTGTACTGCTCCTTGCGTTCACGCTCTCGCTCTTTCTTCGCCTTCTCAGAAGTCCTGATCACAAAGAAAAATTCCATACACTTTTTTAATATTTGTCTACCTGGTTTTATCTTCTTTAAATTACGTCCAGATCTATATATTTTGGTTGAGGTTGGTAATTTTCATTTTTTTCGTGCACATTGTATACAGCATTCAAAAAAGCTTCATAGTAACATTTAGGGTAAGATCACATTTACACCAGACCCGACGGTCAGATCAGATCCGACGTCTTCTGATCGGGTGAAGTGGCTACATTGACACCAGATACAGGCGGTCACACACCCATTCATAGCGAGTGTTGTTTACTTCAGCTGTTGTGTTGTGCACAGCACTGCACACCACAATGGATGCAGCGGTGGGTGATGTATTGGTAGACAAGGGCGGAGGGGAGGGGGGGACGCGCAATAAAAAGATAAACTAACAACACGAGAGCTATCTTCCCATTTCGCCCGATGGTCAGAATGGATAGGGCATTTTCTTTCGGAGGCAGTCTGATCCAGGATGTCAGTCATGAGTTCATGCACACCGATTTTCTTCTCAGTTAATACTACATTTCCGATGCACAATATTTTCAGTCGAAAAATGGTCTGATCTAATCGTTGTTTCTGGTGTTAATGTAGCCTTACCCCTATACTGGGTGTTAGTTAGTTTAATGTTTTTAGTTCATAAAGGCACCAGCTTCTTTTAGCCTCTTGTTCATATTACAGTATTCTTTTCCTTTGGGGGTTATTCCATTCTCATTTTTTTTTAAATGCTCAATTCTTATTGCAGTGATATCATATTCTAAATTTACAGAGTGATGGTATGTCCCAAGGTGCAAAGGGTCAACTCACAAATCTTCCTGCAGAAAGTCGTAGGCCTTAGACTTTGGATTGGAGGTTCCTTTGTCTCTCTGCTTCTTGTTTGGGTCTCCCACTGGCTGCACCTGGGTGGTGGGAGCGTTGTACTTGACCGTAGCCGTGGGCAGTGGACGTTTGGGCTTGTTGGACGAGTTGAACAGGTTGCTGAAGCTGAAGGCAGAGAGGGAACAGTGAGAACACCTGGCTTTCTTGCTGATTTTGTGCAAGTTTTACAAAGCTATTGGCATATACGGTTATGTCCCTGCCACACTTGGTAAAAAGAAGGAGTATGGTTGGGGTTGTTTTTTTCAGGTTTAATGGCAATTTGACTTTGAAAGATCATTTCAGCGCCAAGAAATAGATCGAGACAATGGTAACACTAAGTAAGAAGAAGATAGAGCAGACCACACCAGAGCGCCTGACAAACCTCTGCATTGATGAGTGAGAACATTTTGCTTTCTTGTTTCCTTTGGTAAAAGTTTACAGTGCTATAAAAAATGCATAAGGTCATATCAGTATTGCTAGTGCCAGGAAATAGACATGGAAAATAGCAAGAAAAAAAAGTAGTAGTTCGTTTTGCTTAAGTTTTATGGCACTATCAACACTTTAAGGTCATTTCAGTGCCAGGAAGTAGACTGGAGCAATAGCATAATTATGAAAAAAGTAGACGGAGAAGACCACGTAAAGAACGCCTGCCAACCACTCAACACTTTGATGGATTTTCCACTCAAGTTAGGATTTTCTCTTCCATCAGCTGTTCGCTAGGAGTAATTATAATGAGAAAGGCATTTTTGCAGTGAACAAGTTAAAGTCCCAGCAAACAGAATGTTGATTGATCTGGGAATCTTTCTCAGTCATATGATCTCTTCTCAGCTGCTTTACACATCTACATACTCTTCCATAGAAAACACAAAGATGTTACGAGAACTTTGAGGCCACAGACACATAGAAGAAAATTACATTTTCAAAGATACATATTGAGATTAATGGATAAATATATATTTTAAAAACCAAATGAATAAGTAAATAAATAAAATGAATATTCAAGCAAATAACAGGTAAAAGCGAGCAATTTAACTGAAAAAAAGCTTTCACACTCTGTCAAAATCCATGCATTGGCTGTATAAAAGCGCTTGCATGTCGTGCCTGAAGAAAATAAAGTTAAAATATAAGTACCAAACACACATAAATGACATAGGTGCACTGGTAACATGAAGCGATGGATGGGATAATCTTTTCCGCTCATGTTATAAATTTTGACATTTTCAAAAGACATTCTCATTTCTACAGACTATGGTAGCTGTTAAGTTGAGAAAGAATGTGACACAGGCGAATATTAATATTGCCGCTATGTTCTTTTTAACTTTGCTGATACAATTACAATAACACGCTTCTCAACCCATGGTGGGGGTTATAATTATAATTATAGAAAAATCAATTCAATTTATAATGCACTATTAGGCCATTTTTATGTTTGGCCACTTTTGCCCTTATAGGCCAACAAATATCACAGGCCCATCAATAAAGCTGTCCTCAATTACACCCAATAAACCATGCCCAATGTTACCAGTGCACAAAAGATTAGAAACTTCAGAGCCACACAAATTTCTCTTTGTTTTTTTCCCCTCTGTAGCCATGTGTATACTGCTCAAACATTCTGCTGGAACCAAACCCTAACACCCTGAGTGTTTTATTGAGGAGGTTTTACATCACTATTGATACTGAAAAGTATATAATTCAGGACAAATGAAGTAGAGCTGGCCAATAGAATCACTTCAAAAGGAGTAGAAGAGGCTGATGTTACAGGAACAATCATGAATAATCTAAACAATTCTAATGTAAGTTAATGGTAAGAGTAAGAGTAAGGAATAAAGACTCACAGCTTGGGAGGTACCTCTCTGTTGTCTCACCTGGTCTGTGGTTCAAATCTCAATACACGGACCACTTGAGCTGATTAGCTGTAAACATAGTTTGGTTTCGGTTCAACACCCTTTGTAATATTGTAAAGTCGTCTTAGAGGCCGGCTACTTTGATCCTGCCTGTCAGAGCCAAACTGGGTTGAGAGGGCCTCAACATCCCACAGGAGAGATGGAGATGCTTGTCCAATATGAGGATCAAACAATCATCCACTGTGTGATAGGCAAAGAGCCCGATCTATACACGGCATAAGCGAAGAGCCTAACCTTTAAACAACAGATGCAGATCCCAACAGCATACTGGAGTTAACATCAACAGTAAAACCATGACTTAAGAGACTTTTTTCCGAAAGACTCTATACTCTATGGCTTTACCAACATATTGTAGGAGCATTTGTTTGCTTTCTTTGAGCAGAACTTGGATCTTCAAGTCAATATAGTAATATCAATAATACCCGGCTATACACATCTCAAGATCTTCTCGGTATGTTAATGCTTGAGGCTGTTTACGACCTCCAGCTCTCGAGTCTAACGCCGAGGCAGTAAGATCATTTAAGAGCCAGGAAGAATATCCAATCGGTAACATTGATGTTATATATCTGGCTTAACACCATATGACCTCCATATTTGCATAATGCAATCCATCATATTTCTCTTTCAGAGATATCTATTTTGGCATCGGGGAAATGTGTGTGCATGTTGCTCAAGATCTTTTCCTTATTAAACTTGCTGTTGCATAGTTGTCTTTTCAAACTGCTTTCGGTTTCTTTGGTGTGGTGGGGAGTGTAGATAAGTTAATTTTTGGTGTGGTTTCTTGGTTGTGTGTGTGTGCATAGTAAAAAAAAAAAACGGGGGAGGGGGATAAGATTGTGTCATTTAGATGGTTTGTTTGGGGTTCTACTGCTCCATCCACTCATATAAATGGAACGATAGGAGACACCGCATGTTGTGTAAAAGGAGAAGCCATTTCTTCCATAAAGCATCATCACCTTCCCTAGAACGACACACCGTCCAAAGCCATTTTGATCCCACTAGAGCCTTACTCGAAAAAATCTTTTAAAGCTGAGTTTACGAAATAAAAAAACTTAGCAAAAATATAGACTTAGTAAAACAGATGAGAACAAGAGTAAGGAAACAAAAAAGAGTGAAAGTTATGCTTCTTCCATGGTTTGCAATTATATTTATTAGACATAAATCTTGAGACAATAGAGTCAAATGGCATTTCATAGATAAATAAAATAACCCATATCACCTTCTCAAGTACAGAGCCTTGCATATTATGCTGACAAATACACTTATACACCTTAAATAGCATTTGCTCAAGTTTCTTTTGCTAACCCAAATTGTTGTTTGAGTTTGGGGTTGCCTTTCTTTCCAACTGGCAAAAGATTACGTACAGCGAATAGTCAACAACCATAACAATAAAAGAACAATAAAATTATTCTAGACTACAAAAATATCAATTAAACTCACTATTGGGGATCACACAGGAACAAAATGGCTTTGAACGTGGCATACCAGTATTAGCTACATCATTTCACGCAGAGTGACGAAATACAAATGGCATGATAATGGCTCTCCCAAGTGCAGTTGTTTACAAGTGTGCTCGCTTCCCAAGACAAGGCTAATTACGTTTTGTGAAAGCAGATTTCTGATATTATCAGGACAAAAAATTTCATGTTTCGAGGGAAAAATTTTCTACTGTTAACTACCAAGTAAATGCAGCAAAGTAGGGCCCATTCAACTTCCAAAATAAATACACCCAGCTCGCATTACTTGTGAAATTCTTTTGTTAAGTGTCTGTACCACTATTTACCTTATTGGGTGATTTCAGTGCGTTTTGTTTGAAACACAAAATAGATAGTTTGAGCAGCAACACAGTAGCGTACACTACCATGGCAGATTAAGAATTGTGTGGCTCTGATCTTGAAACACATAAAATCTTTTAAAAAGCACAAAAACTGATCCCTCTTGGCGGGTGTTTCTTTGGGCCTGCCAGAAGAAAAAGGAATGGATAAGTCGGTGAAAAAGGCCAGCATTTTGTCCCCGGTGTGGTGATCCCCAATAGCGTTACATCATTGGCCACCTTCCTCTCAGCGCACAGCAGAAATCTTGGCCCAGGATTCACACAGTCTCAAATAAGTCAATGGCAAGCAACATACTCTACACCACTTTGGTTTTTTATCACAGGTGTGGGCTTACGTTTCATTAATTATACAATTTGTCAAATATTTCACGAGGCATTAAAATATGCGTGGCCTTCGTCATCAATCGAAATTTAAATCTGCACCTTTTGAGTATAGAGGAGCAGTTGCCTTGAAACTTGCTCTTTGCAAATTGTTCACTACACTATTAAATGTCAAACTTGTAATTTCAAAATTGTTTTGTAGAGTAAATATAATTTCGAAACAAAGTTGTAGGTAAAACTTACAACCTTATAAGCCTGTGGGGGAAAAACCTAAATGGTATACAGTAAACAAATCAAAAGTCAACGAATAAACATCTCTATCTATTGGGACACATCGCGCAACATACATAATACAAAGGGGCGTGCAGCAACAAAGTGCTTTCAGCAGCCCTCCAGTGAGATCTGGGAAACAAATAGCTTTGATTAAATTTTGATATTGGAAGATACAGTCAAGAGAAATGCTACACTATTCAGATTATACATTCATGACTCATCAAAGTTACGAGTATTGACAAGAGCTTTCGGCATTTTGTTACGCACAACCAGTCAAACATGACGTAAAGGGGAGATCGGGAGCAACCAACAGAAAAAATCAATCTAGAAAATTCCAGAAATCAGTATCCCTCAAACAGCGCAAGTGCACTGTGTTTGTGACGTGAGATAAATTCGATCAAGCAAAATACAAAGCTAGAATACAACTAGATCTCAAGCTAGCGAGAATAAAAATACCCTGGCAGTTTGTCCCATCACTTAAGGGAGCAAAGAAACTTTAAAAAAACAACAGAATAATATCACAGTGTACAGTAGCTCATGCAATCGGATTGGGATTGGGTGAAGGTGAAAAGAAGAAGTTCACAACCAGGACAGTTCCGACTGAACAACTACACAACTCTGGGTAGAAACAAAGCAAAATCTAGCTACGAAAATCAAATTAATTTTCGCTATATAGACGGTTGCGAACAGAATTCACCCTACAAAACACATGAGATCTAATTTAAAAAATGAGATTGAGAAGTTTCAAAAACATTTTTAATTTGAAAAAAATTATTATGTCTTTTTTAACAAAAAGTACAGCAATTCTAGAAAGAGTAAGAAAGAAATCACAGCAAAGTTTTAACAAATTCATTACAAGAAATAGTAATATATATACTCCCGAGGAAGGTTCTTGGGTGTTTTTCTTCATACAAAAACTTTCCAATTGACTTTCATATCATTAAAGCTGATGGCCTCAATATCTGTCAGTACATTCCAGCCTTTCATAACCTTATTTGCTTGCTTTCCTTAACAAAGGAAACATCTTTTGGATTTCCTATGAATAAATTCGAGTCTGTGAAAATTTTACTCTCTTGCCTTTTTTATCAATGGAGTTATCTTTAAAAAAAAGAAATAAATAAAAAGATGCACATATTGATTTAGCTCATTTACTTTGTGTAGATACCTAGAAAAGAAAAGAACAACCAATAGCTTGATGAGGAAGGCTCGTCCAATCTAAACACTGAACACATGACTTGGGCGAATACATTGTGGTACCAACAACATGAGGGGAAAAAAACTATGAAAGCTGTATGTATTTACACATTTACAAGAGTGTCCCATCAAATCCAATAAAGATAGGAGACAGCAAGAGCTATATAACTTCAACAACTCATGACAACTTACTCAAAGTGCGACCAGAAAATGATGACAAAGAACAATAAACAGACAGCAAAGGAACCAAAATGTACACACGTTCCTGTTTGTTGAAGGAAAGACAGTGCAAATGCACCAAAACTAGAGATGGCTTGGAAGAGGAACAGATCATGGGTGGTCCTAACTTAGGAGAAAACTGGAAGAGAAGGCACACTAAAGTGGCCACCGACCACCACAGTATAGACAGGCAGTGTGTTCAGATTTCATTCATGACATACAGGGAACCAAAGAGAAGAGAGGGGGGAAAAGTTTTCTTTTTCTAAAAAAAAAAAAAATCAGGCACGCTACAGCAAAACACTTCAGGAATCACTGAGAAAACACTGTAATAAAAATCTAAGAATCTTAAAGGGGCTTCATCGAAGTGATAGTTTTCAAGCTGGGATCAACAACAGTCTAAATCAGTCTAGCATTAAAAGTGGTTTGATATTGCATTGGAGTTGCTGTACTACAGAGAATCCCTGTATGATAGCAGTGTTGTTGTCCTGAAGGGTAAGAAATTTGGAGAGGCGCAGATGATTGTACCAGTCGCAGACTTCAACGAAAGGCTATTCAAGAATAATAGAGGAATGACTTTTGATAAAAAAGCACTTGGTCTTTGATTCTTCATATTGGCTAGGAATAATGAAGAGGTAACATTGGGATATTTCCATCTCTCAACCTGACATCAAGAATTTGACGGATTGACACAAGGCCCAATGAAGCAACGAATCAAATGTATGAACATTGGCAAACACGACAAATGATTGTGGAGATCTATTTAGAGGATGCTGATAGAACCATTCCCTGAACCGAAAATACAACCAAGAAAAAAACCATACCACCCCCTCTTTCCCCCAAACAACGAGTAAAACATTATCAAAAGCTGGCCGACAGAAAGTCTACCATTGTTGACTACAGCCACTTTCATAGGAATACAACAACCCTATGCTGGTGGCTGCTTGCGTTAATAAAAACAAGTTTTACACGTCAATTAAAACGCTAGCCAAAAAACGAGAAAGAAGCTTAAAACAGGAAAATTTAAACCATTCTACGAAATACAGCAGAGGGAATATTCCCCACTATTATGTACTAAAAACAGTGAGACTGCTGCAAGGTTGGTTCTCAAAACCTAAAGGACAAAACAAAATACAAAAAAGCTAAAGTTTTTCCCACACAAACATCTCAAGCTACATAGAAACAGAAACATTCACACACAGTCAACATCTAGAACAGAGCTAGATACACAGGAACTACAGCTGTTGGCCTACAGGGAACAAACCCAGGAACAAACCCACAGTAAAGATTTCGACCTTCCAATCTCAAAGTTCCTTACACATGCTGGCAATCTGTTTTCAAAATATTGACCGTTAACATTTCAATATTACAAGGCAAACTGAATACAGAGCTTTTTGTTTGGTTCTTTTGTTTCTTACTTTCCTTGTTTCAGATCACATATTTTCTCCGAATCATTATATTTTCCTTGCTTTGTAAATATTATCTTTCGACACTTTCTTTTACTGAAAGACTGCTCTCGGAAGCCTTTACTTTTCTCAAAGCTGAGAGAGTATGGGTTTGGGTGGGGATATAAAATGAACTGTGCGAGCTACAGAATCCAAGAAAACATTGAAAATGAAAAACAAAAATGAGGTGAGGAAACAGTACATGCCTTTGTAATATTCAAATGCCAAATGGTCACTTACTGTCTGGAGTAAGGGTCAGAACAGCGGTCAACAGAGCGAGAAGAGAAAAATGTCACACAGTTAAGTGAAGGAGAGGATTGAAACTGAACTGTTGGGAATACAGCACTATTGATACTAAAAAGTCGTCATTATGGCCAGGAAGTATATCAAGACAATAAAAACACATAGAAAATGAACGACACTAGGGCCCCGTCAACCACTCACAATGAAGGAGAGAACATTGGCTCCTCTGGTTATGACCCTTAAACAAGTACACAGCTTTGGTATTAACAAAAGAAATATATTCATAAACGGAAAGTTCGTTGACTTCCCCCTTTTCAGTGTATGACCACAGGCTTGCACATGTAATTAATTTTCGGTAAAGAATGAGCTACACTTTGCTGCCTGTACAGAATCTGAAAAAATGTTCCTTCCCCCACTCTCTCTATATACCCCCCCCCCCCCCCACTCTATTTCTCTCTCTTCTCCCTTTCATCCTCCCCCTCCCTCTTTCTCTCTCTCTCAGTCAGACTTCCTCAGCTGCCTTTTATCTGCTGCCTCCAGGATGGGCCCATGGCACAACTGCCCCGGTCAAAAGCAGCGTCTGGACCCGAATTTACATTGGTATCCTGCACTAAGACAATAATACACGACTTTTTCGTTCGAGATGTTGTATACGCTGGCATGTCGCGCATTGTTGAATGACGTCACGAGGCCGAAGGCC
>JAUKPP010217687.1:0-12344 GCA_032273245.1 Phyllaplysia taylori | reverse complement strand
AAAGGCTAAAACAAGGACAGAAGGTCCAGCAAATTGGCGCATTTTGTCCCTAAAGGCTAAAACAAGGACAGAAGGTCCAGCAAATTGGCGCATTTTGTCCCTAAAGGCTAAAACAAGGACAGAAGGTCCAGCAAATTGGCGCATTTTGTCCCTAAAGGCTAATACAGCTAAAGAAGCTGATACCTCTATAAATAACTCTAAACTAACAAATAACATTACATTCGTACTGTACTGGTAACTTCGTACAAGTTTTTCTTTAATAAGGCTATCCAACCACTAACACTCATGTGAAGACGGCGATACCACATAATTTGTATACACATCACTATAAAGATATTATAGAACAAATGCCTTGTATAAGGCACGATAGCAGGTAAAATATCTGCGGGACATTTGTGATGCTATGCTTGGGTTCACTCTTTTTGTTTTTTTGGAATGACCCAGGTAGATAGAGAGGAGAAGAGTGGAGAGAGAGAGGGTGGGTTGAGGATGAAATAAGGAGTGGAGAAGAGGAGGTAATGAAGCAGGGAGAGAGGAGGAGAGGGAAGGAAAGAAAGAGAAAGAGAGAGAAGAAGGGAAAGGTGCCAAGAACCCAACTAGCACAACAGAGTACCTGTGAGTAAACAGATGCGCAAGAGAGTGTCCCGAACCTATAAAACAGCGGGTTTTCCGATTTTCGAGGAGTTTTGGTATGGTTAGGTTTGGTTACCAGTTTAACTCCCCTGCAACACTGTAAGGTCATTTAAGAGACGGGCTGCTTCGACCATGCCCGTCAGGGCCGACCCGGCTGAGAAGGAAAATATCCCAGCAGAAAAAGACCCAGATCGTCCGCGCTCGGGATCGAACCGGGGTCTTCCGCATGATAGGCGAATAGCCTAACCATTACACCATAGCTCCGATTTTGCAGGGGTATTCTGCATGCCTCAAAGCACTGCAATAACAACCCTAGGATTTCCTAGCATAGATACCGAGTATGGGACTGAACTATTAAGCTCACATAGAAACTGCATCGCATTCTTTTCTGGAGTTATGCAGAAAGTATCGGGTGAAAGTTTGTTTCCTTTATCTATGATTGTATTGTGTGATGGCGTCCGTTTACGTTGCTACAGGCCTCGCAAACCAGAGTAACCTACGGTAATTCAACAGACTATCATATATACAGCTAGACCTGCTCAAACGACCACCTGTATAAGACGACCATCTACACAAACGACCAATTTCCATTGTGACTCCTAAATTACATTTTTTTCTATATTATCCCCCTCAAAGACGACCACCTGTCTAAATCGACCACTTTCTCGTCATTGGGTGGTCGTCTTAGACAGGTTTGACTGTATTATTGGAATGGTCTCCTCCCGAATCCCCGTCACTTGTCTCTAGCAAATCATGTGCGGTAATCTACATGGGGTTGATTTTGAACTCCCAGTGACCGTCAACGATTTAAAAACAAAATGTCTAACCCTGCACAGGACTCCATATCTTCTGTGAACAAGGCGAAAAGCCTAAGACTCTAAACGCACGGTTCATTTTCAGTTGTTCGATTTCGCGGTTTCTTTGACGCTTTCTTCCCACCGAGTTATTTCTTGACACATCAAAACAACAAAGTAAGCATCTGATCAGGAGAAGAACCATACTTTCGCAATCAGCGTATCAAAATTAAAAAGTACACGCGTTCACATTGTGTTTTATGGCTTGGTTTTCAACAAATAAGAAATATTACCCGTGTGCGCTTGGCCTAACCATTCTATAGCAGACCGATGAAAACTGATACAACATGTCGTAAATGCCAATTAAACAAACACGCCTTAAAGTGCAGCGACCAGTCCTTGATTTCGGGAAAATAAGAGTTGACATCTGTGTCAGCCTACAAGGCGACATTTGTTTGTGACTCTGATGTCAGGAGATTCCACTGTCGATAAAAATGAAATTGTGCCAGTGACGTCACGACGGGCCAAAAATACGGTCACGGCCTCACGTGATGACTCACCCAGCAGAGAAGTACAGTTGGTTTGCTCAACAGTTTTACGCCTCTACAACACTATAAGGTTATTCTTTTAAGAGACCAGCTCTTTAGCCCTGTCTATCAGGGCCAACCCGGACTGAGAGGGGAAAATCCCCGCAGAAAAAAAACGCATATGAACCGCATGCGGGATCAAACTCGAGTCTTCCGCATGATAGGCATGATTTGCCCTACAGCGCAAATGAGTTCAGTTGACCTGGAAACACGAATAGCTTTGGTCCTTAAAAATTGCAACTTTGCAAAGTTCTCTTTTTTTAAATAATAACTACAATACATGTAGGTACGAGTGTAATGTTGTCAATGCTGCAAGAAACGGTAACACTGCTGGTAGAGCTACCTATATTGTAACTTGGTGTAAGAAGATGGTGTGTTAGGCTATTGTCGCCCGGAACTTGAATTCTCCCGAGAAGACTTGAAGTTCTCCCCCGTCGAGAATCAGACCACTTTCCTCTACTTTGATTTCTGACAAATTGAAAACCTCTAATGTTCAGAGAAAATGCCTTCAATAAGTTTGCGTGATCTCAAATACAGGGTATTTTTTTTATATTGATCGATTCTAAACTGAAATAGCTCAAAGATGGTAAGAGATAGAAACATACTGTTTTCAACCGATTAATCCCCATCCATTTAAGTTTTTTCTGGGACCAAAATCAACCGATTTCATTAACAGACTGAGCGATAGCGCCAGTTTTCACAAACAGACCCGGATTTTTAGCGCGCACAAATGACGCTAAACTTGCATTTCCAAGAGCGTCTTGTGCATTTACAGTGCAGGTCACGCGCCTGCAGTCTTGAGAAAATTCAAAATAAGCAAAGAAAAGCACAATCCAAAGATAAATCAGAGCTTAGTGTTAAAATTTGGTAGAAACTGGTAGTGTGAATTGCTATGACAATAAGGTTAGCAAGAAGTCGATTTCAAATTTTTGCATTGTGCGCGTGCGATTGAAAAAGACAACTTTATTAATGTGATACACTGAGACACATTCATCGCTCTCGAACTCTAAACAATAAAACACACATTTCTTTTTGAGAAGACATTAAGTCAGAACTTGGTAGACATTATTCTGTTTGGATATAAACAGTTTTAACCAAATTTTTATTGACTTACCGTAGGTTCCTAGCAGTCCTCTCTTTGGTATACCAGTGCGCTGTTTTGACGCCATGACTTAAAAAGGGCTATGTTCCGCTGACTCCTTTTCAAAATGCGCTCTCTATGAACATAATCTTATTAAGTAGCCCAGAAAAAACTTAAATGGTCACCGAATGATGTGCGAAAAAAAATGCTTACATTTATCTCTTGCTGTTTTATAGTTATTTAGGTTTAGAATCTATACTATCAATATAAAAAAACACCCTGTATTACGCAGGCCAGGTTTTTGTAAAAAATAGAAAAACTACTTTTTTTCAAAATCTTTTGGTATATTAACTGTTATGGTTTAATTGGTTTTGTTTTGTTTAGTTTCCAGTTTTTCGTCCCTTGCAACATTGTAAGATCATTTAAGACACGAGCTACTTCGACACTGCCTATAAAGGCCAACCCTGGATGACAGGGATCAATTCCAGCAGAAAAAGGCTGATATTCGTCCGCGCGTGAGATCGAACTCGGGTCCTCTGTGTGACAGACACCAGCGATTTAGCCGAACGATCCTTGCAACACTAAAACGTTTAAGAGGTATCGTCTCCGATTTCAATTACCACCACCGTAAAGACTGAGCCGAGTAGACTTTGGATAACTCTATGTGAAGTCCCATAAGGATTTGAACACGAAATCTTCCCATACTAAGAAAGGAACGCATCTTTTTGTTATTGGTCTTGTTAGCCCACTGCTGGCTCGACCCATGAAAGCGTTAGGTTGGTTACCAGTTTTACGTCCCCTGCAACACTGTAAGCTCATTTAAGAGACGGGCTGCTTCGACCCTGCCTGCCAGGGCCAACACGGGCTCAGAGGGGAAAATTCCAGAAGAAAAAAAAACGCAGATCGTCCGCGACCGGGATCGAACTTTGGTCTTCCACATAACAGGCGAAGAGCCTAGCCATTGCACCACAGCACTTGGGCCATGAAAACAATAATGTTTAAGAATTTTTTTTAAAGCAAAATGGACTTTTCACTTGGTTGTATGAGGGACAAGATCAGTTTTCAAGGCCACTTAGTCTTGTGCCCATACAGTTAAATGCACTACTTTTAGAGGTTTAAACAAAAATATCTGCATAGAATCAAGATGAAATAAAAGACCCATGATTTTCAATGGCCCTTTTCTCAAAACAGGGTGAGTAAGAGGGGCGGAAGGGGGGGGGAGGGGGGGGGGCACATGAGACAATTTTGCTTTTTATTTCTTTTTCCTTTCTTTGTTCTATATTTCATAGATCGTGCTGTCGTCTTTATTATTGTTGACATTGTTGTCGTAGTTCAAAAGTGCCATTGGCCTCTTTGATTATCGCTTGTACTTTTCCGCTTTATAAATTCTTTTAGAGATGACATTGAAAATAACGTTCACTGATAAGAAATATCTATCAGGGATAAAAACTCATGAAAAAAAAAGAAGAAAAGAATAGAGCTGTAACTTGATTCACATAGCATGGAAATTCGGTTATCTTACTGATTTCTAATAACATTTCAAGCATAATATTATGATGTTCTACTACGTGACGATGCATCACTTAATGTCTGTGAAGAAATCTATATTTGATGACTTTATTTTGAACTTTGTAAGTCAGCTAGAATCAGCTAGCTCTATTTATAGAAATTGCACTTTTACTTGCTTGTGTTTTGGTTTTGTTTTGTTTTGTTTTGTTTTTATTTAGTTTAATGTTGTCGTTTTTTGCCGTAGTGTCGAGATGACTGGTCGAATGTCGTAATTGTTGCAGTAGCGTTACATTGCATTCTTGGTTTGTCGTTTTACGCCTCTTGTAACACAGAAATGTTACGATTTTTTTGTTTGTTTAGGGTTTAAAGGCTCCATCGATGCTATAAGTAAGGTGAATTCGGCGCTGGGGGTTATTTAAGAGGCGAGCTGCTTCGACCCTGCATGTCAGGGCCAACTCGGGTTGAGAGGGACATCGTCCCAGCAGAAAAACGCCAATTTTCTACGCTTGAATCCCCCGGCTGCTTCATAAAGAATTCTTGAGTTAAGGAGTAAAATACCAAACACTTCAAGACAGTTTGCAGTTGGTAGTGTTATTTCTTCTTTGGACAAACGTCGTAGTTATAGTACGTTTATTATCATGGTGCACTTAATCGTTAGAATGTTATGATACTTTATTAGTATCGCTACATTCCTCTGCTCCTATGAGTCCAGAGGTGGCACATTCTCTTCCTCCTTCTCCTCTCTTCTTCCCCCTCCCCCCACACCCCCCACCACCCCAACCCCAACCCCTCCTTCTCTTGTGTAGCTAGAAAAACTGCAGTTTCAGCAAAACTTTAGTAAACCATCAAGGTTGACAAAAGTGAAATAGGCCTCTTCCGTCTCTGTAAAAGGTCACTTTCAACAAGCCTGTGCAAAGAGGAAATACAAACCGGCGTTCAAATTATTCAAAAATGACATGGTACCCGTATCCTGTGTCCCTTGCTATTCCTATCTGGGTCTTTTGTTGTTGTTTTTTGTGTTTGGTTTTGGTTTTGGTTTGGTTTTGTTTGGTTACCAGTTTACTTCCCCTGCAACGCTATAAGGTCATTTAAGAGATGGGCTACATTAACCTTGCCATGCAGGGTTAACCTAGACCAGCAGGGAAAAGCCCAGCAAGGAGAAACCCCAGATCGTTCGTGACCAGGATCGCACTCGAGTCTTCTGCATGATAGACGAAGAGCCTAACCATTGCACCACAGCGCCGGTATTGTCTTTTTTGTGTTTTTATTTTCTTTTGTTTGTTTTTGTTGTTGTGTTGTTGTTACTGTTGTTATTCTTTTTTCAATTTGACGGTATTTAAAAAAGTGTTTCGCGGGAGAGGTGTTTTTGTTAAAGGTTTTGTATTTAATGTGCTGTCAGTTATTCTTTCTTTGTCGACATTTCTGTTTCATATGGAAAGCAGTTAGGATCGTAGGCCCACATCAAGACGAAATACAATATGAACAAGAGGCTACAACAGCCAAGAAAGCTGGTGCCTCCTTAAATAAATGCTTCTGAACTAACTAGTTAATGTGGGCGGTTGGTGGGCGGTCTCCTGCTGTGATTTGCGTCTTCTCTTTCTTCCTATTACGAGTGTTCTAGTCTTATGTATTATTTTCTCCTACCGGCGCTGTGGTGTAATGGTTGGGCTCTTCGCTTGTCATGCGGAAGACCACGGTCCGATCCGGAGCGTGGACGTTCTGGGTGTTGTTCTGCTGGGATTGTTCCCTCTCACCCGGGTTGGCCCTCACAGGCAGGGTCAAAGTAGCCCATCTCTTAAATGACCTTACAGGGTTGCAGGGGACGTAAAACTGGTAACCAAACCAATCCTATTTCCTGGCTCTGAAATGCCATTGCAGCCCAATGGTGCTGTAAAATCTAAATATCATAAAACAAAGAAGGTCACTAAAATTATCATACGAGTGAAATTGCCAATTAGTCATAGTATAGACTTTGGACGAATGTTTACAACAGGCCATTTCACAAATAGCAAGTATCTTCAAAATAAAAACAATGACGACAACAACAACAACAAACAAGACTAAAGCCAAGGTTTCCAGCACAAGGAGCAACCCTATCCCAGGTTACGCCCGGGTGTCCTAGATCTTCTCTCGGACGGGAGAGGAATGACCTTTCACCCCTTTCACCTGACCGCTGAAGGCCAGTGGGGGTGAAGGGTCTCCCTGTCCTATCTGCTTGGCGCGCATTGTCCGAATAACGGGACGCCAAATACCAGCTGTGACGTCATCAATGACGAGGGTGCACTTAAAAAGTTGAAGAGTTGACTGCCCTTTTTCCGATCTCGTAGAACTAGGTGCCAAGGTCACTTTTTACCAGTCTTGAAGTAGGCGACAATAGACCTACTAAATAATGCAACTCCCATTCTTAAAGTACAATAAGTGTCAGCTCTGTTTTGACCAGTTTAGGCTTGATATGGTTACCAGTTTTACGTCACTTGCAACACGTTAAAATAATTTAGTACACGTACTTCTTCGACCCTGCCTGTCATGGCCAACCCGGGCTGAGGAGGGATGGATCCCAGGTGAAAGACGTAGATGCTCG
Organism: Phyllaplysia taylori; assembly: GCA_032273245.1. Taxonomy (NCBI): domain Eukaryota; kingdom Metazoa; phylum Mollusca; class Gastropoda; order Aplysiida; family Aplysiidae; genus Phyllaplysia; species Phyllaplysia taylori. The sequence continues at coordinate 5,159 of JAUKPP010217687.1, read as the reverse complement.
TTCGCATGAAAGATCGAACTCAGGACTTCCGCATGATAGGCGAAGAGCCTACCCATTGCATCAAAGACGCCGGTTGTCTGGGTCCCGTCCCCTCTTGACCAGTGGACTACACAGATTAGAATTGTGGTTACCGGGTATCGTGTTATAGATCTGGCCTAGATCTACCTTCTTGACTTAGATTGTTGATGTTAGCGATGATTTTATTAACACAACTAGATTTATGTCAAGGCCATTTAATCGCTTTTCGGACTTATTCAGCTGTCTGGGGTTTTTTTCTTTAGGCGTAGTTAGGTTACATCATCGAGGGTGTTTCTTTGATATAATATTAGCATTTTAGATTTTGTCATATTATGATACAGCTGGAAAAAATGCTCGACATGTGTGGTGTTAGTTTTATTTGCTTTTGGCTACCAGTTTTACATCCTCTCCAACACCGTAAGGTCATTCAAGAGACAGGCTACTTCGACCCTGCCTCCCAGGGCCAACCCGAGCTGAAAGCGAAAATATCCCAGCAGGAAAAAAACCAGATCGTCCACGACCGGGATCCAACTCGGTTCTTCCGCATGAGAGGTTGCGAGCCTAACTATTACACCACAGCGCCGGTACATGTGTGTGATGAGCTCGTCTCAATTGCCATCATGGATCATGACCATTGGGACACACCGTGGGTTTGTAAAGTCTCATAGAGTCACAGTACTGGCTCGAGGAGGATCAGTCGTACCAACCGTAGCTCAAAACTCTACGACTAACGTCAAGCATCCGGCGAGACAGGTGGCACATTAGGGTTTTGAACTCATAATAAATATGGCCTTGGCTGGAGCCAGAGAGAAACAGAGAAAGAGAGAGAGAGGGGGGCAGAGAGATTGCTTTGGTTTGGTTACAAGTTTTACGTCCCCTGCAACACTATGCGGTCATTTAAGAGACGGGCTACTTCGATCCTGCCTGTCAGGGCCAACCCGGACTGAGTGGGCAAAAATCCCAGCAGAAAAAAATTCAGAATGTCCGCTACCGGGAATCGGACCGGGGTCTTCCACATGAAAGGCGAAGAGCCTAACCATTGCACCACAGCGCCGGTGGGCAGAGAGCGAGAGCGTGGGTGGGGATTTTTAAAATTCCAACGGCGGGACGCAGCGTCCTGGGTTCGTATCCTAGGAGACCCACAGGAATTTTCCTGGAATTTTCATGGCTCTGGAAACTGCCCTATTGAATATGGACATGACGTAGGGGGTCCTGCTTGTCAAGAAACCTAATAGTGTCGTAAAGGGCGTTAAATCATAACCAACGAACCAGACAGAGGGAGGTGGAGGGAGTGAGTGTGTAAAGTAAGAGGGAGAGGGAGGAGGTTTGGTTATCAGTTTTACGTCCCCTTGCAAAACTGTATGGTCATTTAAGAGACGGGCTACTTTGACCCTGCCTGCCAGGGCCAACTATGGCTGAGAGGGAAAATTCAGGGAAGAAAAAAACGCAGATCGTCCGCGCTCGGGATCGAACTCGGGTCTTCCGCATGACAAGTGAAAAGCCTAACCATTACACCACAGAGCCATTTAAGAGGGAGAGGGAGACGTTATAGTGGTGGGACGGTGTTTGTCAGAAGTCAGAACGAAACTCTGCAACCTGGCACTAAACCATAACATTACTTCATTTTTGTATCACTCAAAGTAGAGCGACTGTGCGTGATGTGACGCTCTTGTAACGCCAGGAATGCTGGACAACACGGTGTGACGTCTTCACCTCCACACGCATGTTGTTGTCCTATGTAGCAGGTGACGTGGACGAGAGCTGCCAGCGTTTACTTAGATTGGTTCACAGCTCAAAGACTGGCTCTCTGGAATCAAGGGATGGGCCACATCCGGATATACGACCGGCGTACGTGGTGTAATTCTTAGAGTTTTCGCCTATCCCGCGGAAGACCTGAGTTTGATCCCATGTGCAGACGATCTCGTTTTATTCTTATAGGATTCATCGCTCTAAGCCTGGGTTGGTCCTGACATCTAGGGTCGAAGTAGCGCGTGTCTTAAACTACTTTACAGTGTTGCAAGGGAAATTAAACTGTTAACTAAAAGAATTGAATAACCGGATACATATAGGTTGTAGACAAGTAACCAAAAAAATAACGAAAGTTCATAAAGCTTCAAGTAAATCTATTTTCAATCTGTATAAAATGAATAAAACTATAGTCAAATTTCTATCTTTAAAAATAAATCATATTATTTATTTGTTCCAATAATTAGATGAGTAATGAACTAAAACAATCTCTAACATTGATAATGATCAATAAATCAAAATAAGATTCCTATTTCTCTTTCAAGTTTTCTTTGCTCCAAGATCTATCATCTCTATAACTATAACATGGTTTTCTGATTGCTTTCATACAGATGGGCACACGTTCTGAAATGAGATGCTTTGAAGGTTTCACGTACTTGTTTTGTTGTGTTTGTTTGTTGTTGTTATTTTCGTTGTTGATGATGTTGTTTTGTTGATTTGTTGGGTTTTTTTTTTGTTGGTTGGTTTTTTGTTGTTGTTGTTGGTGGTGTTTGTTGTTTTGTGGTGGGTTTTGGTGGGGGGGGTTTGGGGGGGTGGTTGTTTGGTTGGGGGTTGTTGTTGTTGTTTTTTGGAGGGGGGGGGGGTGATCTTTGCATGAAAGGAGGAAATTGGACAGATCTTGAGTTTCAAAACACTTTGAAAAAATACAACACAAACCATAACGGTAATGCACAGCATGGCAGAATTTCAAAATAAATGTGCAAATGTGTAAACCCTGAAAAATGTAAAGGAGAAATGTAAAAAAGTACAGAAGTTGAAGAATTTTCGGTCAGGAGCTGGTCTTCTTCAGGTCTGAAGAAAAGTACATAATATAATGCATGGAGTTAACAATTACAAAAACTACAAACATTTTTTAAAATTCTTTCTCACAGACAATGAACGTTCCATTTCACCATTCGGATTATCCGAATAGGTACATCCATATAACCGGATTTGTCTTCGACTTATTATCCATCCCAAATGGAAACACTTTAGCACAGTGCAATGTTCAGACGTGCGTGACCCCCAAAACAAGGAGGATAATAGATCTACTCGTACGTCATACACGGTGTGTTTTCAGGTTTTAGCGACAGTACAAAAAATTCGGTGTACCTATCCTACAATGACGGCTACAGTGACCGCATGCATGTAACACACGTAGACTTAGTTGGTCGTACGGTCATGCGGTTTTATAAATGTGATCATTATGTAATGCGCATTGAGTATTTTTTTTAGAAAATTGAAATGCGCAATATAAATGCTATGTATTATTATTATTTATTATGGGCTATAGGTCGTAGCTACTACACCTAGGTGTATTTTGTACGAATTTGGCATGGATGAAAGTTGGCGGCGACGCACGGTGTAAGTCTCGTTAGTAGACTTCACCCGCTTGCGTAAGTCTGTGGGAGAATTACACCGGGTGTAAGGGAATTCACGCATTGTGTAGACTTACGAGTGTTTCGTGCATTCGAAGTGTTTTACGCAGCCGTAAGGTCGTACGTTTAGCTTGATGCATACGACCACGAAAACTCCCTACGGCAAACGTGGGCCTGAAGCAACCACTTCAGCTATACTCGTACTTATAATTTGTTCCTATTTTTTTTGTGGTCGAATACTCTGTATAATATACTAACTCATGCCCTATTTAACTTTATCTCCCAACAATACGGATCAAAATTGTACGCTGGTTTTGAAAAAAATTTTCTTTCTTAAGTTAACCCAATTTAGCACTTTCGTTCTTTTGTCATAGGAAGGCAGAATGTATTGCATACACAAATCATTTCACGCTGTTTTTTCTTTTTAATTGTTATCATTTACAAGGCGGATGACGAAATTATTTCACGTTGACCTAGATAGCTAATGAGACTAAAAAGAATTGAGCAAACTCGGCTTTAGGATTAAAGTGTTTGTTATGTCTTACTGTGACCCAATTTGGTTTTTTCATCCTTTTGTTGTTGCACGCCAGATTGCGTTTCTCTTATAAAAATCTATCTAAAAAAATGTTTGTTATACCTTCCTTTGACCCAATTTGGCTCTTCCGTCTTTTTATTATTGACCGTCAGAGTGCGTTTCTCTTATAAAATCTAACCGTTGCGAAAGAGGGAATGGTGGAAAGCTGCCGGTGTTTCGGCACCGAATGCAAAGGGGGTCTGTTACTTAAGCCTTTAGGGGCTGATAAGACGAACGCTTACGTGAATGTTACAGAATCTTCTAGATGTACTATTAGGTTATTAGGTCACTTGCAAAATCACAGGGAGCGAGATGGTTGTAGTGCTGTTGTCGACGTTGATGTTTTTATCTTTTGTAGGGATGATGATGAAGTCGATGATGATGATGTTCTACATATATTTCTGCTGTTATTGCAGATACATGTATTGCTTTGAGTGTTTTAATGGGTGGTAAACATCAACCCAAAGAACACTGTTCAAATTTCAGGTCATTTGCACTGATTTGGAATTTTGATGAAATGTCACAAAAACTGGACCCATATACACATAAATAGACATTGGCTGGACAACAACATAGAGACGACTTTGTTCTTATACAGATGGCTCTGATTTAACAGCTTGCATTGATTCATGTGTGAATGATTTTTATACCTGCTGAGTGCTAATGGGAGGGGGGGGGGGGGGTCCTTTTTTTCCTCTCTTTTTCCTTTTCTTTTTTTGTCTCTTGTTACTTTTCTTTTCATTTTTTCCCCCTTCTTTTTCCTTTTCTTTTTTAAAATTGTATTTAATTACTTATTTTTTTACTATAAAACTTTCACTTCTTACAGATGAGTCTCATTGTTCCTGATTCCATTACATAACCTTATACTGTTGAAGGAGCCGTACAACCCTTAACAAGCATCAAAACTGTCAGGCTGTTCTTTTTCCTGGAGACCCTAACATAATTGTTAGTTAGACCAGAATGTAGAACGGACCTCTCGACCCCGGCCCACGCTGATTTCTCGACCGTCTAACTACAAGACCAAACTGACCCAGACAAACTGGCGAGCACATTGCCTATGTCACTGATAATGATAAGGCGTGTGTGTCACTTCTGGTGACCAATCTCCAGAGACGTCTCTTTGGGCTGTTCAGTGTCCAAAGAGATCTCTTGTGAGTGTGTGTGTGTGGGGGGGGGGGGCGACG